>JAQIWS010000016.1:0-106603 GCA_034696085.1 Stigmatogaster subterranea
AGTTGCGGGTTCTGTCAATAGCGTTCTGGCAGTTGAGTTTCTGCGAGTTGCGATTCTGCGATCTATCCGGATACCGTAAAATACTATACGCATAGAAATCTTTGTGAACAACGAATAGTACTTGCATTGGTCACACCTGGTCACACTTACCCATAAATGATTGGCGTGGCATGGTTCTACTGGTGCCAGATTCTCAAAATAGACTGCAATGTATCTTCCTGTACCGACATATTTAGATGGTTCTAATAAAATAGATACAATTTTTTTGTGATATTCCATAGCAGATAAATTTTGTATAATAGCATTATAACCTCAATACCTGAAACTATTTGAGTGCAATTTCCAAACGGAGTAGTAACGACGTTGTGCGTAGAATTATGTTTCGTGGTAGATCCTGTAACAAACTAAAGAATATGGTAAATTAAGCCTATGGGAAAGCAAATATAATATATTAATTGCGTCACATACTTTGCCTGGGTCCGCGTTTCGGTTAATGTGGTTATCAATGTTTAAAAATGTCCAAAGTGTACTCACGTTTAGGTGTGGTGAGACTAACGCCCATACAGGTACGTTTTTACAAGAAGTGCCAAAATTTTTAAATAATTTCTTTCGTTTAAAACCACTTTTGCTTGTTTCGCCACAAACAGTAAAGGCAGGAAATTGAACGAACTCTTCCTTAGATATTTCTATTACGGTCATTGTTGGCTCAGAAAAATAATAATCAGTTCGACCGTAAACGCACAAAATAGTGCTAAAAACCAAAGAGAAAATTGTAACAACAAGTGCAATTCGCAATAAAGATGATTGCGAAGAGTTGACTATTTGTAATAAAAAATTTCTAGATTTGACATGTCTCGCTGTCAGTACACCACTATATACTGACATTATTTTCTTCTGAAGAGCGTTATTTTTTCTCTTAGGTTTGTTTCTTATGGTTTTGTAGAAAGAATTTCCAAGTGAAAAACACTTGTCAATAAAAGATAAAATTGATAGACCAAGGCAGAGGCCTAAATTTCCTCCTATATCAGAGAGCAATGATATTTCGTCGTAGAAAAATCTTTCTCGGGTCAAAAACATGTCGCTATCAGAGAATGTAACGGTGAAACGAGTTAGTTTGGGATCTTCAGCAAAAACATTCGTAGTCACAATGGGTGCTGTGATTTTCTCATCACACGATCGAGTACATCCACAATCTCTAGTAGAATCTAATTCTTTCATTAGTTTTAATTGCGCAGCATATAGGTCACGAGACGTCTTAGAAATATTGCAAAGTGGAAGATTATTTCTCTTATGATTTTCTGGAAATCTTTTGAAGAATTTTATTTTTTAATATTTAGCGAGTGTTGATTATCATCTATTTAGTCATTTACTAAGAACTTGTACTAACCTGCAGCTAGCGATTTCGTCAATTTTTTTATAAATACATTGAGATTGACATTCTAGAAAAATCTGTTCCGAAACGCACGGGTGGCGTGGAGAATTAATAAAACTATACTGTTGGTAGAATAAAATATTGTAATTTATACTCCATGTGCACTCCACACCATCGACCGACCATTTTCTCTTTTATATCAAACGTTGCATCGGTACCAGGCATTATCGATTTCATATTTTGTAAGGTTAAGACGTCGACAAAATTTACAAACGTGAACTGTAAAACGTAACGTGATATAATATTGCGTAATGTACAAATTATTTTGAAGACTTTGTACCATGTAAGTAGTTTCCCGGCACACGCCAGGTGAAAGAAACATCGCTGAGAATGAACTTCCAATTAACTTCGAAATATATTGATCTGTGAAAAAATTTTAAATGTGTTAGTATTTCTATTCTTAAAACAATTTTCTCTTGGAGATTAGAATATTGTAGGCAATTGAATGATGCTTAGCATTAAATATACAGTAGCTGTTACTTCACCCAGATAAAATACTCCGCAAATACCAAGCAATGTTGAATTTTCCAAAATTTGCAATTTCCCGTTATTCAAGTCCTAAAACGCAATATATAACACGGAAGCTTGAGTTGTGCAAAATAGATATCTGGTAGCATATTTACACTTTTTTCTATTCTTCGCAACGATTTTAAAATATTACTCGCATTCCAGATATCAGTCATGGTGTAATTTGATTTGTCGATTAAATCCAATATTTGATTTACACATGGCATTTCAATGACACCAACTTTTTCATGCTCCAAACTCTTCCAGATCGGTTTCATCTCGTTTGTGTTAGGATTGCAAATCAGCAGAGCCGGTGCCTTTACATCCGAGTGCTCACGTAAAACATCAACTGCCACTGGATAATTAAAATAGTACATAATTCTCTCACTGGTTTGGTACAAGAGAAACCCAATGGTTATTGAGTACAATATTATCCATACAATTTGACGAATAGAATAGCTCTTTCTGTTTGTAAAACATTTGCTTAAATTTATAATACTTGTATCCAACTCTAACTCTATCGACGGTAAAGTATTTATGATAGTTGTTCTTAGCTTTTGGTTGTTTAATCTCGAGAACATTTTCTGCATGTTTTCTGGTTGCGGGTATACGGTACTGTAAATGTAGTCAACATGAGTTTTTAATTTATATTTTACCAGGTACTAAATAATAAAATTAATGTTGATTGGAGTTATTTCTTGGAAACAACCCTAATTAATATTGACTGTGGAAATACAAAATTCTTGCGGAACAAATTGTAACAATTTATTCTTTTACATCAATTTCATAGAAAACATGTGTCAAACTTCGCACGGCTGGATTTCACACATCATGGGTATACTTGTATAACAAAATAAATTATTTTAGTTTAATATTTTATAACAACTGCAAGGAAAACAAATCAATATATCATTTCGCGCAAGTGGAGTTTGTAGAATGTAAATAATAGAATACTTTCTGTAAATCAATTGCAAGAATAACAGATGTTAAATTTCTCACAAATGGAGTTTTCCAAACGTGAATAGGAATTTTTTTAAATGTATGTCAGCTGCGTCTATAAATAGTTTTAATTTTTTGTGAATAATTACTGTAAACAACTGCACTCGACAGTCAGCAAAAACAAAATCTGAAGAGTAACTAATCAATACAGATTACAGACACAGATGATGTAATATATTGTATTTTATTGCGGGCTTTAAAATTACTTAAGGTCAGATTTGTTTCAACGAGCAGCTTACTCACAGTATCACAAGCTTAACGGTCGATCGATGCACAAAGTAGATTTACTTCCAGTTCGTCTTTAAATGCTTCAATGCCAAATTAGAAATAGATAATAATGACAGTCTCAATCCCAAACCAGTAATACCTCCAACATCACTAAGCATTTGTGCGTGTGTAAGCTTGTTTTTTATGAGTATTTCAACTACGTTTGTTAAAAAAAAGTGATTTACAACCGTGAGGATCTTAACTAATAATATTTCTGCAATAGCAGATGATTGAAAAAAGGCTTCTCCGCAAGGTTTGCTTGCATTTACACGTCTGTATATTTTTTACATAATTTGTAAAATAAGAGTAGAATATAAAATTACTGCAATGGATTAGCAGGTAACCACGTCTGAGATTTTGGGGTCAATTTCCCACTTCAGTCATGATTTCAGGTATTGTACCTATAATGTTAAATTTAAAAATGAAGCGATGCATTTCAGTTTGTAAAAGCAAATTCGCAAATTGTAGAAGCAAATGCCGCCTGAAGAAGTAATGACTGGTAAATGATTTACAAACGAGTTTTAACTCTCCCGTCCCTACGTGGCGCTAGTAGCTGGTTTGACAACCGCCATTTTGATACGCAATAGCATCTACCGCGATTCGTCTACTTCCTGTTACGTCATCGATTATTTACTATCTAAACAGAGTCAGCATTTTGGTGCTATAATTGCACCATTGGTGCAACATTCTGATTGACAAATTTTTTTATAATTTTCAAATATTTTGGTTATCTAAAACATTTCCAAAATAGTACGTGCAACCAACACCATACGAAACAAATCATCCAACCTAAAAGGCTCAGGAATAACGCACGATTTAAGGTATAACTTTCATTTCAATTATTTGCTACACGGAACGACGTTTAACATTTTGCCTTGAAATTTACAATTATAACTTTACACAGTAAAAACGAAATGGAAGGATCTGCAACTGAAATTTTACAACCGCAAAGCAAAGCTTGGAATGTGATATCTAGTCCCGAACCTTGTTCTCTGGCTGATGTAATGAATGAAGAACTAAAGCAATCTGCAAAAATTAAAGAAGAAATTAAACATTCTACTGTGTTTGATAGGTTTGCGTAACGTTTGGTATTGTATTACGTTGTACTGAAAAATTGATTTTAATTTAGAAATTCGCATCTGGACACTTTTACTCCTGATGATTGCTGTAGCGATCTCCTGTTGGCTCAGATGATGCAAATGGAATATGATAAGGAATACGATCAGATTTTGAAGTTAAAGGAAGATAAATTTAACGGGAAGAGTAAAGGTAAAATTTAAAAAAAAATTGATCGTTGACTAACGAAATTAAATTTGAAAAACTATTTTTTGTTTTAGTTTCCATTTCCTTCGCGAATTATCGAACTCATTCTCACGGTTTTTGCGAGGACAGTGACAGTAGTGAAGATGATGCAGAACCAAAAACCTGGGATTCGTTTGAAGCTGGAGGTAATTGTCTTAATATTGTTGTAATTTGCCGTTTTTAAAACTTGAAAATTTTTATTGCAGAAAAAAATTCGCCTACAGTTGGCAAAGTTGGCTTCACGAAGCAAGGCACAAAAATTACAACTAAACATGATGCAACTATCTGTGGTCGACGAAACGCTTGCCGCGTAATGGGAGTGAGTAAAAATGACTGAAAAAAATTAGTTTTTCAATAATGTAAGATTTGAGTTAATTTCACGTTATACGATTTTAGTTTCCTCCCGGATTTAAAACTGGCGATGCTGGGGGTTTTGACATGAAGTTGTCAAATAGTGTGTACAATCACCTGAAAGTTCATTCGAAAACTGAAGAAAAACGAAACAAACGAATTCACGACAAAGTGGAAAAATCAACAGCTGTATGATTGCCTTTAAATTATTCATTTTTTAAGCTTTTATAACTCTTGTAACTAACGTTAAACTATATTCCTATTTCAGGAGCAAGTTTTGGATCCCAAAACGCGATTAATTGTATACAAAATCATAAATTCCGGAATTTTGGAAAACGTAAATGGCATCGTCAGTACTGGTAAAGAATCTGTTGTTCTTCACGCGGATGGTGGAAAGTAAGTTAAAATTCGTCTTAACAAAATTAATCCAAATCTGAATGACAACTGTTTTTTATTTTAGTTTGGAAGAACAATTGGTGCCTTTAGAATGTGCCTTGAAGGTCTACAAGACAACTTTGAACGAATTTAAAACACGGGATAAATACATTCGAGATGACTATCGTTTCAAAGATCGATTTAACAAACAAAATCCTCGAAAAATAATTCGACTGTGGGCAGAGAAAGAAATGCATAACTTGAACCGGTAATGAAAAATTAGTTTTCAACCAATTCAATATCCACAAAATAATTAATCATTTATTTATTGTAACTTCACAGTATGCAGCGAGCTGGTATTCCTTGTCCCGAAGTCATTCACTTAAAAAAACATATTTTAGTGATGTCTTTTATCGGAAAAGACGCCAAACCCGCTCCAAAGCTGAAAGAAGTTGATTTGAGCGAAGCTCAATTTAAAGCAGCTTATGAACAAACTGTTGAGGTGAATCTAAAAAATTGTTTTTCGGTATATTCTATTATTTACGATAATTTTCTGGTTTTTCTGCAGATTATGAAAAAATTATATAAGGAATGTTGTCTCATTCACGCTGATTTAAGTGAATATAATTTATTGTGGCACGATGATAAGATTTGGGTCATTGACGTAAGTCAGTCGATCGAACCAACTCATCCTCAGGCGTTGGAATTTCTTTATCGAGATTGTTGCAATATCTCCAATGTAAGAACAAAATGTAAAATTTATTTCAATTTATATAAATAAGTAAAAAAACATTTTTGTCCAGTTTTTCAGTAAGATAAATATTCCTGGAGTGTCATCCGCGAAGGCTCTGTTTACCGCTGTGTCAGGATTGGATTTGCCAGGTGAAGGAGCCGAGTTGCTCAGTCAGGTAAAAATTTACTACTTGAGGAAAAGATTTTTGTGTTATAAAAAAATTTTGATGATTTTTCAGATTCAAGATTATGAAAGAAACGAAGAATTGCTTAGCCACGGTGCCTCTGAAAAAAATTATTCTTTTGATTATATGTTTAATTTGAGCATGAAAGATTCTCAGAAGAAGGGATCACCACCGGGGCCTTCTTCTGATGGAGCTGTAGCCGAAGAAACTGGAAAATAAATCTGGACAAGGAAAATGAATTACGACTTCAAACTTGAGATTTGTAATTTATTAATAAAGATATATAAATTTTTATTTGAAATTAATGATACTAATTTATGAAGTGTTGAGAAAATTTGTTAATTTAATCTCGTAAAATTTCGGTGTAGTTCAGGCGTTGGAGAATTGGAATAGATTTAAAAAGTAAGATAGAAACTTAATTGTGTACATTTTTTTGGTAAAAGAATTTAATTCGGAAAATAAATTTAGAGATTTTACAAGTTGTTTTTTTTTCTTTATCCGATGCCTTTGTTGGGTACGCGAAATCTAAGAAATTTGATAGAACTTTACGTGATAAAAAATAAATTAAAAAAAAAAAAAGGATCTCCCCGACGGGGAATCGAACCCCGGTCTCCCGCGTGACAGGCGGGGATACTCACCACTATACTATCGAGGACACAGTAAAGAAGTGTACTAAATCGATATAATAGTTTTCAATAAACCACTGTGAACTGAATAATTAAATTATTTTTTGTGCGCTCGTGAAAATATCATAATTTATTAAAACGAAAAGCGTTGTTTTAAATATAAATATCCAGGGTTTTCGTGGAAGAAAAAAAAATTGCGAACGGCACCCGGGATTCCCAGGCGGTCACCCATCCAAGTACTAACCGGGCCCAATGCTGCTTAACTTCGGTGATCGGACGAGAACCGGTGTATTCAACATGGTATGGCCGTTCACATTTACAAATCCTACAACAATCATTTATTAATCTAAATCTTTTTCACAATGCTTAATTTCATTATTTATACCACACTTTTTGAAAATCCAATAAAAATCTTAGGTTTTACTATTTAGAAACTTACCAGCAATTTTTTTTTTTTGCGTAGTAGTAATTGCTCTTTATTTAAAGAATTATAATTTTTAATACCGGTATTTCACTTTACAAGCGCATTTTATATTATTTCTGAAAAACTTTGATTGTGCATTTTTCTCTGACGTTTTTTAAGCCGAAAAATTAGTGGAACTAATAAATACATTTTATTGTTGTTAAGAATTTAACTACTTCTCTCTCGTATAAAAACTGCAAACAATTTTACTCCATGTCATATCAGCGTTCATTCTGTCTTAATGGCATTTATACGCGTAGTATTATTACTCGTCGTTGCAACGGTAAAAGAACAATTTATTTCTTTAATTTTTAATACTTTCGCTTTTACACAAAAGTATTTAAATAATTTTTAATAACTGTTAGGTTCTATGCATCGAGAGTCTTAAATTAGCTGCCAAATCGGCTACTAAAGCAATAGGTACCCGTTACCGACTTTGCGAGGTGGAACCAGAAGACGTAAGTTTAAGATACCGGTAGAGAAGTACCTATGTAAATTTCTTAAAATTCAAATTTACGTAACAATATCACTTTGATTTAAAATTTCCAACTTCAGATTTTAAATCAACCTCTGGGAGCAAAACCACACAGTGCTCCTTACTGTCCTTACGGCGTCCGTCCAGTAAGCTAAAACTAAAACTAAAACTGCTAATCTGCGTAACTCTTACAAATTACGTAAACTTTTATAGACGGGCATACCTAGTGAATTTGATCTGCCATCGGGAACAAGAGCAATTTACGTATCCGGAAAACCATTAGGGAAAAAAAGGTGAAAATTAGGCTAAAAATTTGTAGGAGTAACGAGTAAGCAATATACAAATTTGACAAATTTTGTTGTTTTACAGTTTTATATTGAAACTTTTGTACAACTCTACGTGTTTTAATGGCGGGCCTTTTATTCCGCTCCAAATCAAATTCGATTTAGAGAATTCTAAGGTGTTACGAAACACTTTTTCTGGGGGTTATTGGGGTGTTGACGAGGATGACATATATGGTAATTTTACATTCGAGAGCGAGAAGATTTTTCAGTTAACGCTTCGGGGTTCGGAAAATTCTACGGACGCGTTCGCTAACGGTGAACAACTGTTTAATTATATGTTTCGCCTACCATCTAAATATATCAGAAAATTGCGAATTGAAGGTGATGTAGAAATTGTGTCCGTAGCGTTTTGACAAGAATTAAAATTACAGTCGTTAACGTTGTTTACAATGCTGTAACAAAAGTTGTAAAAATGTAACCACATCCTGAATGGTGATGATTATGATTAATAATTGTTGGTTTAAAATAAAAATAATGTTTTTCTGGATCCGGTTGAAGTTTTGATTATGATTTCAGTATTCAGGTGTGCCAAATATATAACAACGAGTGTGTAATTTTGGAATTTATGGCGTCGTAAATAATTCGTGAAGTTTGATGTCAGATTTTAAAAAATTTATGTTATTACTTTCAAACTGTGACAGTAGATGGCAGCAACTGTCAAAACATCGTCAGACTGAAAATGACTCCGTTTTGGGCATTTATTAAATTTGTAACGTTCAAGACCCAAAATTCGAGGTGAAATTTTTGTTCTTTGACGAACGTAAAATTAATAATTGATAATCCAACTTCGATCTTCAAGTGTAACAACAGAGATGTTTTTTGACATAAAAGTAACAGTAAAATATGTAAATGATACTAAAAAAAATTACCTTTTTTGTGCTGAATAAGAAAGGTGAAATTTAGTACAGGTATTTTTAATAAATAAACGTTTAAAATACAAGCCCATTTTCTAAATAATTTTAACAATGTAGAAACGTTAGGCAAAAGTGACAGTGTCACTCAAACTAAATTTAAAGTGTACTCTAAATTCATGATTTAGTTTCGTCTGGAGAATCATTTGTCAATCAGTTGACATCATTCGTCAAAGTCACCATCCGCCTAACTTTACTCTAAACAATTGCTTAAATGACGTCATGCATTTAAATAAGAATTTATGTGTAGCCTCGAGACTCGAGACTTAATAAAAAATTCCAATTACCGGTACATCTGAACAAATTTACCAAATTTCGTCTGAATTCAAAGTAAATTTTTAATACTCTGACATGGTAACAAATATTTCAAAGCAAATAAACCAGATTATAAACTGATTTAAACTTAGAATATTCCTAAACAATTTGATTACCTGTTACCTGCTCTATGCAGGCATCACTGAAGCAACTTAAAATCTCGATCTAAATTCAACTCAAATTGATGTTGTTAAATCGCGTCACTAACTTTGATCCAGTGAATATAGTTCTGCTTAAGATATACGGTAAATATATCTTTAAGTTTGGACAAATGACAAAATCTAGTAAAGCGCAATTTCAGGTTTCGAAACGACCTCTGTGCACAAATTATCCATTCTCCACACGCGCCAAAACTTTGTTTACGGACTGAAATTGATTATTTTTTTCTGACGTTGATGGAGACAAAAGTGGTCTTCCAGTCTACGAAGCACTTCTTCTGGCTCTGTTCCAAACATTTTCCAAGATTTAATTACTAAATAAAATTTAT
Source organism: Stigmatogaster subterranea (assembly GCA_034696085.1). Taxonomy (NCBI): domain Eukaryota; kingdom Metazoa; phylum Arthropoda; class Chilopoda; order Geophilomorpha; family Himantariidae; genus Stigmatogaster; species Stigmatogaster subterranea. The sequence goes on from JAQIWS010000016.1 coordinate 9,772, forward strand.
TTGTCTTTAACTCTAGCAGTTTCAAAACAAAATTAAAAAAAAAAAACCGATATCGTTCTTTCATTTCCTAGTCCGTTAAATTTTAATTTAAAAATGATATAAATTGTGCATTTACAAATCACATCATTCCCTAAAGTATGACATTTCTCTTTTTCCGCGTAATTTAACATTTAGGCCACGCGAAGTTACGGCGCTCTAGAAGCCAATTTAATAGGAACACGCTATTTTTTGGAAGTTACAGGACATTTATTTCAACTGTTGGGAATTGTATACAAAGAACCACTTACGTCTGATTTACACATTTTATTTCACGAGATGGTCTGACTTGGTATTTTTTGCGTGTGCGTGACGTAATTACACGCGAGACAACAATTTTGTTGCAACGACGAGTGCAAAGATACGGCTCTAAATAGAATTAAAAAGACACTACGTGCTGTAAATAAGAGAATGTGCTTTTAAAAGAAGATGAAATCTCCCCGATGAGTATTTAGTTCTTTTTATAACGACGTGACGTGGAATTAATTGAGCTTTAGCTGGTAATTAAATTTCTCGAGAGACGAAAATTTTTTTGGAGGTAAGAGGAAGGAAAAATAACGTGTGTATGGAAGAGAATCGAGGAAAAATTGAAGTTGAAAAATAAGAAAAAATATTCAAAATTTAAAAAACAAGTGTAAATTTGGTAAAATTCAGCAAAGTTTTTGAGAATTTATTAAAATTTGGTAAAATTTCATTGAACAGAATAAAATTCCGTAACAAGGAATACAAAATCTGCCAAAATTGATTTTAGCGAGAGTTTCTATCACTTCCTCGATAGTATAGTGGTGAGTATCCCCGCCTGTCACGCGGGAGACCGGGGTTCGATTCCCCGTCGGGGAGAATTTATTTTCTTTTATTTTTCTTTTTTTCTTGGCGCTTTCCAAATGCGTGAAAGGAGGCAAGTTGAAAGATACTTGACTAGGTTAATTTATATTCAGCCGTTTTATGCGGTTCGTTAACTAAGGAATTGTTTTACAACGCGCCAGCGAGTTGCGACGCATGCGTGCTCACAGCTGTTTGAATTGTCCTTTCGCATTGAAAGTGCTTGGCGTAGACAATTAAATCGCTCCAAACTAACTAAAACTAAATTATTTCGATAATTAAAGTGACATACTACAAATAAATTTTCTTCACACTGCAAAATCGATTTAATTTATAAAATTCACAAGTTTATAATACAGTAGTTACATCGGTTTAGTAAATAAATTAAGACAAATTGAAGTCGGTTTAAGATCAAGCAAAACTTGATGAGTTGTTTCATTTTTACAAAATTTAATAAAAACACCAGACGTTGTGAACAAAATCAGTGCTTGAAGGTAATCGAATTTGACAGTGCCACCAATTCTAGTAAATTCACTTTGCTAAATTTTTGTCCAAATACTTCCGATAAATCTGCGCCACCTGAAGGCAAAGTTCAATACCAGAAACTAAGGTAACGTTTTTAAAGTACAACATTACTTGTACAATACAAACATAATAAAATTTACATAAAAAATACAAAAAAAAACCGCATTAATTTATCCAATATCAAACTGTCACTGTACACGACAAATCAAGCGACCAACGAGACAAATCGTCGTTCGAATTACAAAATACTCATAATTTTATAATTAAATTTGTAGACAACAAATTGGATTACGAATTCATTTTCACGCGTATTCAAGTTATTCATGAAACGCTCGCGCAGAGACGTCGAAAATGAAGTCATTGTACCATTGCCTCTGGTCAACACGCAAGAGAGAAGATTTCTCCGCTGTGATGATCAATAGATTTCAATGTTTATTTATTAGACCGAGGTGATGGAACCGTGATTGTTATAATTCATCACACGTCTTCACTCAATATCTTGGTTCCCTGTAGTTCCAGAACAGTAAAAAAAAAAATATTAAATCAAAATGTAAAATTTTGTATGTACGTGAAGTAAGTTATCAATCTTATAAACTGTCAAATACCGAAGGTAATAAAGTTTTTGCCTATTATCGCGTGATGAGTTGTTAAAGATAGATGCTGAGATGTCCAGTTATGATACTACAGTATATGTAATAATTCGACGTCAGGAAATTTTGACGTGAATTTGAAAGATAAAGCCTCTACCACGAACGGAAAATCTACCTTATAGGGCTTTCAAATTCCAAAATTAAGAAAGTTACAATTCTATAGCGTGATCCTCAAGAATATTATATAACGTAGCAAGATTTGAGCCCAAAAATATTTCAAAAATATTTATATTTGCAATTAATGCCTTAAAATTCAACACTGAGACTACTGTGCTAAAAATATTTTCTTGGGGCCTTACAATAAATTATCCACAGAGCATCCTGAATATTGTTCTTGAACCGAATCAAGTTGTATTCAAGACAACTGAAAAATAGACGTTGTTATTCAAAATTTCAAATTAACTTAAAAACCAAATTATTTATTTTTTAAATAAAATTTTATAATAATAATGGAATTACTTGTATATAAGTGTTTTTATTTTTATTTAGAGTGACACTCCAAGTTTTCGAAAACCCGCATATTAAAAGTTTAATTCCATAGGGAGATCGCAGATTTATCGCGCGCCACTTATTGGCTTGCATGCAGTTGACTTGTCGTTTATTATCAAACGAGACAGGATTAATTAATATTTAACCCTGGCGTCGACAATTGTCAAAAATGTATAACATTTTACAGTTTATATTGTTTCCTTTTAATAATTAATTTCGAGCACCTGTCAGTTTTAATTCGTAAGCTCTTTACGAGAATTAAATAACTTATGATATACCGAATAAAACTATAGTGATCTTTGGCGACTCAAACAGCATCTGTTTTCTTAAGCTGATGACCACGTTAATTAGATGCTTGAGTAAATTTGTTGTTAATCTTCTTAACGTAAATGTACACTACAAAAATATTTGTCTTCAAATTTTACTCAACTTTCTTTTTACGAAGTTAAATTTAGTCGTGATTGACAAGTGAAACACGAGTGGATTTAAAGAGATAAGCTCGCGGTGAGTTAATCGAGTTACGAAGATTAATTACTCAAACATTGCTTTCAGTACTATTCTTTTTGATAAATTTGTATCGATTAATTGAAGCTCGTTGGAATAAATTTGACTATACAAAAAGAAACTTGAATATAATATTTACATTAACCGTCTATTTTTAAAGTTAACTTACTAAAGCGGTGAGTAAAATCTTCAACGAGGTGAATGAATAATTTTACAGACGTCAGAATATAAAAAAAAGTTAAAGTTAGCAAAGCGTTACACAAAGTAGAGAAATAAACTCTCCGAAATCTTGTAATTCTTATTTCACCTGATCACGTTTGCAGTTATCATATAAAATACATAAACATATTTTTGAATGCAGATGTTGTCCGAATTCGCCGCGGAAAGTTTATTTCCAATCGAGTATCAGTTTTATTCAAGTTGGTGTTCGGATTTAGAAAACACGGCGTGTGTTTGGGGGAGTAATGTAATAGTGGAAACGTGACGATGGGTGGTTGAGATGGTGGAAAACGAGGGAGGAAGCTAATATCCTCAGTTTTGCGACAACGTTGCCGCAACTGCAATAAAAGAAGTTGTTATTGTGATAAGACAAATTTCTCGTTTCGGAATTCCAGAGGAAAAGGAAGAAGAAGAAATTTGGACTTAGCTCTGGTCCTCTGGACGTTGTTGCTGGTCTTGTTCTGAGAAAAATATATGAACTACTTTGTTTTATTAGTTGTTAAATTACTTTGTAATAATAATTATATTAAAGTCGAATTGTATTTGCTGAACGCAGAGGAAATTTCTTGTTATACAATTTAACCAAGTTGTACCAAGGTTGTACCTTGTCTTTCTTACAGCTAAAATCAATTTTTCTGCAACAGTAAAGTTAGTTGCTGTAAAATTAAGATGTTATTATAATAAGTTGGTTGATTGTGTAAACAAATATTAACAACTTTTTTATTTTTGTTGTATTGCCTCAAATTATTTAAAAATAAGCCAACATCAGTTTTAAATTAGTGCTAAGTGAAGACACTCAGTGAGAAAATCGTATAGCACTAATTACTCCTTTTATCTAATTTTGTTGCTTTAATGGTAAATTGCTCAATCCACAAAGATTTTCCAAAAGATTTTAAACAAATAATTACAGTCTGAATCATTTAATTTTAAACTTTTCCTTTCTAATTCTCTTGTTTCGCGGTTTTGTGGCTAGATGTCGGTTGCACGCGTTTTCCCATTTCGATTGTCACTGAAGTCGTCGTTAGATGGCACGTCGTGTAAACTCATTGCGGCTTTGAAGAAACAAGGACACTCAAAGCAACACTCAAACGTGTAAACTGCAAACTAATTAAAAACCAAAACTTATTCAATAACCCTATAAATTACCACCAAGCCTAACCGACTGAAAATTTTAATTGCTTGTAACTAACAAAATTTAAATATTTAAATATTTAAATATTTAAAAACCCACAAAAATTTAAAAAGAAAAATCCACCACTTTTATAAACACTACTTGTACACAATGCTCGTCTTTGATGTAACACAAACACTTCCAATCTTTAATTCCTGTTTTCAAACTTTAAACCACCACTTTTTATATTTTTTATCCAGCCTTAAACCCCAAACCCCCTTTCTAAGTCTCGTTCAAATTTAATTATCTTCGTCTTGTGTGATAGCTTTAACAAGCTCACACGTGCAGCATGGGTGAATTCTCCCCCAGGGTGCCCTAAAGAGATGGTCACACGCCCAGCTAATCCTTGGCTTAGCACCCTTTTAATTGGAGGGGCTGGGAACGAGGTGATGGAGACCAGGTGGCATCTTTAGTAGACGGCTCAGTTGACGCGTCCTACATCTATTACAGCAAAACTGTTGTGTTGTCGTCTCCTTTGAACGCTGTTTGGGATTAGCACCCGCAGCTTATATATCCAATTTCTCGGCTTCATTTAACTTTGATCGGACACGAAGTAAGAAATGAGAGTTCGTAATTAATCGAGACGTAATCGCGGAGGAATAGTCTCGGTGATGTAATTAGTTTGAGCGGTATTGTGATTTGGTTTATGGTAAAAAATTTGTGTTGGTTTGGTGGAAAGTTTCTTATTGAAATTATGGATTTTTATGGTTTGGAGAATTTATTGATGGGTGTGGATTTATAATTTAGATTTTGATTTGGAGATCTTTTGTGTAGAAGTTCAAGGCAGTAAGAATTATTACAAGGTTGGTTTCTGGAGAGTTTATTGATTATTTTTGTTTTAATAATTATTTTGCTTAGGTTTAAACTCACCTTTGCGTAATTTGGGGTTATTTTTGGATATTTTATGTAATTTTTTGTGAATGTTTTGGTTTTGTGTGCGTGTGTAAATATTGGACTTTGTCCAAAATTTCGGGTCTGTTTTCAATGTAATTTTTGCAATTTTTTTCTTAAAATCTGTGATCTTTTATCCAAAAATTTAGACTTTTTTACGTAATTTTGCAGTTTTCTGTAGCTCCACACTTCCAGCTCTTACTGGCATTAAAAACGCATTTTCCTCACACATTCAAGATTTTCTCCCAGAATACTTATGATTTCCTCCTCGCTAATTTTGCGTTTTCTCCTCTACATAATCTAAAAAATTTTTCTCTTCTTTAATCTTTCAATTTCTAAAACTCATTTCTATACTTTTCACTCTTTTATTACTCAACAACATCATCAACATTCCTCAATACAGTACTTTACTTATTCGTTCCATTTTACTTTCCTCCACACCCTAATTACTCCCCATCACACCAAAACCCAGAAAAAACCCCCAACTTAATAACTCCATCAACTCCCTTTCCCCTTCCAATCCCTTTCACCACGACACATAAACTTCACCTCGCTCTCCACCAAACCCCAAAAACAAAATCTAATCATCAAATCAAACTCATTACTCCCACAAACTTCTCCCTAACCCATCACCAAAACCACTTTTAATTAAACGCATCCACCTTACATTTCAACCGAATCCAAATTAAACCTCTATTACAACTACAAACCTCACTATAACCAACACCCTAAACTCCAATTTAAACGTACTCCGGAAATGTATTCGAATACATATACATTTTCAACAGATTGCGTGTCTGAAATACTTGACGTGATGTGAACAACAAATTATTAGTTCGGTTAAGAGTGAAGTTTAAATGAAATTTATATTTATAACTCACCGTATTGAACGCGCAGCGCTCTTGTTTGTTATTACGCAATTTTGTTCGCCCGCAGTTCGGAAAATATATACGGTATATCGTCAATTCCACAACGCTCAAATCTATTTTGTGGCCTTCACTTCGGAAAAAATCAGTAAAAAAAAGAAAAATAGGAGTGGCCAACGGGTGCTTGGGGCGGGTAACATCCTCAACCCAAAACCTGGCGTTCCAAATATTTTAGCCCCTCGGTGGTTTCGGAAATATTTTTGTCTTTAGGGATTTCCGACAGAAAGATTAATTTTTCATGTTGTCTTTTTGTTGTTTTGTAATAAAATTTGATATTAAAATTTATAAAATGAAAAATCTTAAATATAATTTCAGTTAAGACCATGTTACAAAATAAGTTTGTTAGAATGAGTTCGGTTTTAAATCCACAATTAAAATTATTTTGAAAAAGTACCGTAAAATTCTGGGTTTATTTCTAATTATTTCTCGATCTTGTTGTATTAGAGAATTTATGTGTGTAATGAGGGTAAAAAAATAATTGGGGTAAAAATATTTCTTAAAAAAAAATGTTCGTTAATTGAATGGAGAAAATCGATTAAATTTTATATCTACAGTATTATAACGGATGTTTTCAGTATTCTATTTTATTTATAATTCAACTTCACTTTGACATTGAATTATTATTTTATTCATTTCATTTCACTTTTTTCTTCTCAAATATTAATCTCAAATTTTTTTCGCCGTCGAAGAGAAAACCCAATTTTTTTCTCTAATTTATTTTATTTATACCTCTATGTATACCCTACCTTTAACTTTCAACTGGTTACTCTTACTTCTGAATTTGACTTTTCCATAAACATGAGAGGAGGAGATGATAAGCCGAATATTCATTTTATTGTTTGCATAGCAATCTTACCTAAAGGTTTCTTTTTGACCAATTTAAAAAGATTATCATAAATAGATCTCTCGTCTTCCCTCGAGAAATGCTGCGAGGCGAAGCTTGTTTTCTACGAAAAAAATAAAAATATTGCAAATGCAAAAAGCGCCAAAAACTTGTTTCATATTGAAATTGGCTCACTAGATAAAACGAATTCAAATGCATCGAAGGATGAAATTTTTGCTCTTGAAGAATAGCATTCTCGTTCTCCTACTTAAAAAGAAGACGAGATGAAACGTTTCAAGTATTTCTTTTTATTTTTTGAATATTAATTCCAAGTCGCAAATTGTAAATTTTTTTTATTTGCTTTGCATTAGGAGTTTTTTTTTTTTGGTTTGGAATTTGAAATTTGAAATTTGAAATTCCAAAGGTTGATAGGGAAAAATTGGAAGGTAATAATTATTTTGTAAATAAAAATGTTTGGTAGATTTTTATTACAAGTAGATTAGATGAGATTAAGGTTTGGTAATGTTTAATTTAGAGGATCATATTTATTTTTTGGTAGACTGATGTTGATAAAATGATGATTAAATTGATAATAAATTGAGATGTATTGATAATTTAAATTTGGGATTAAATGGAAAAAGTGTTGGAAAATTTGATACCGTAATTATTCTAATAAAAGGCGCGCTTACTATTAATTTTTTCAGTTTTTTTGTGCGAGTTCTACAAGAGGGCGCTTACTATTAGAGGGCGCACTCTATTAATTTTTTCGTTTAAGAATGGCAAACATTTCACTTTAAACAACGTATTTATTCACAAAATACCTGTGTTTATGTCATTATTTTCCCTTGCCATGAAGAAACTGAATTGTTGACATCAAATACACATGCGGAATGCACGTAATTTAAGCTTTGAACCATTGTCAACGGTCCTCAAATAGAATGCGCGATCACTATTAGAGGGCGCTCACTATTAGTTTTTTCATGTCAGCAATGCGCTTTTTATTAGAGGGCGCTTACTATTAGAGGGCGCATTTTATTAGAATAATTACGGTATGTTAATAAAACGTAAAAATGGAAAAATATTGATAAATGGATCGAAAACTTTTTTAATTTAAGTAAATACAGAAATTAAATAAAAAAAAAGTTAACAGATGTTAATTGAAAAAAATAATTTTTTTTGTGTTTAAAATCCGAGGGAAAAAAAATTAAATTTTGATTACAAAAGTATGAAAAACAAGTTTGATGTCATTGCTGTATTTGCAGTTTTCCGAATGAAATTTGATTAGTGTGCTTCTTTGCGAAATTTAGGAGACTGCAAATTCAAATTAACTCTTCCCAACATCTTAACGTTGAAATGAAATTAACTCAAAATTTTAATCAGACAGAGAACTCTTTTCCGCTGTGAAATAAAAAATTTATTGAATTACTAATCTTAAACAAATTTCCTTCAATTTAAAGCTAAAACTTGACATAATACGTTCTTCGTGCCTTATTTTGCAACTCTAATTAGCTAATTCACGCGATATCATTAAAGTTTAGCAACAGAAAAAAATATAACGTCAAAAAATCTTTATCAGAAAAAAATTTATCTGATTATTTTTTGTTTTAAATTATTAATTTGTACTTTTTTGTACCTACGCATTTTTGCAAATTGAATAAAAAATCAAAATATTCAAGACTTTCTCCTTTTTGTCTTAATTTATTGTAATTATTGCATAACTTTTAATGTTTTTTCTCAATACCCTAAATTTTTTAACTTTTTGTTGATTAAAGTTTTTGCATTTATTTTTTTGTTATTTAAAAAAAAAATTGCAACATTATCAATATTTTATCACTAATTTTTTATTTTTCTGCACCATATTTTTCCATGCGTTTTCTCTAACCTTAAATTTTTCATGCAATTTCCAATTTTATCAGTAAATTTTTAATCTTTCGGCCTTTTCAAACAATTTTACTTCCAACAATCATTTTTCAATTCCATTTTTAAACACTTTCCACGTTCCCCCATTTTTTCAAACCTAATAAAACAAGAAAAATAAAACAAATAAAAAATCCTTAACCAAAACAAGCCTCAAACATTTGTCACCACCACATTTCCAAAAACATCCTTCCCCGAAACCCACTCAAAAATGACTAAACACAAACCTGACTCAACTCAACTCAACTCAACTCGAAACTATTGCTCAATCACCAGTCATCAGATAAAATCAAATATCGATCACATTCATATCAATCCCCAATTACACCATTCTCCACAATAACCTCACGTAACCCTTAAACTCCCAAAGACAACAACAACGGCAAAAAACCCGGCTCAGAATCCAATTAACTCAAAACCCAACGAAAAATCCCAATTTAAAAACAACAACAACGACTCCCAACTACTCTCACATGTTGTTTACACATTTTGAGGCTTCGTTTCAAATTTCCTCGCACATGTGCGAGCGTTTGTGGCCGCGCCTGACCTACCCCTGAGAGTGTGGCAGTGCGCCAGTCACGTGGGCTCGAAGGGGAGGAGCAGGCGGGAAAGCCAGAGCTTCACTTCACTCTCAGTCGAGAGACCGACTCGTCAACGTGTTTCAAAAACTTACGAGCAACAAAGCCATCTAGTTGGAATTTTTTGTTTTAAATTTTTGGATTTTTCGCAATTTTTCAGCGAAATTTCAGATTTTTGCGGTTTTTGTTTTACGGGATTTTTAAACTGTTTTTTTTTTATTTTTAAGTTTTGGTGTTGGGAGTTTTTTTTTTAATTTTTTTTTGTTGGTAAAAAAGGAAAAATGTGGTTTTCAGCCACACCGTTGGTGTTGGCCTTGGTTTTCGCCAGTTCGTTGTTCACAGCGTCACGAAGTCAAATATTGTCTGACGACGAAGCAGCGATGGTAAGTTTGTAATTTTGTAATTTGCTAGTTTTAAATTTACTATTTAGTTGATTGGATTTCTTTATATATATCAAAATGTAGTTTTATATTTCGTGAATTTTGCGGGATTTTAATGTAAACAAATTTTTTTGGTCGAAATTTTCTAATCGCGATATTTTGCAACTTTTTATTTTCGTTGATTAGCAACATTTTTACTTTAAATTTTCAAAAAATATTCAAGATTTTAAATTAATTTTCATATTAATTATTCGTAATTTTTGCTTTAAAAAAAATTTTTATTTTTGAATTTTAATGAATTTAATTTTTTTTTAACAATTCTCATCAATGACAAGTTTTAATAAAATATGTTCCTCTAAATTTCATACAAATTTAATCATGTTTAAAATTACATATTTTAAAACCCAACATTTCGAACTTTTTATTCTTATTTTTATTTTTCAAGTAATTATACGTTTAGTAAATGTAAAGCGTTTAAAAGTAATTCGTGTGGATTTTTTAATGTGATAAAAGCTTTTTAAACAACGACAAAAAAAAAATTCCCTTTAAAAAAAAAAAAAAAAAACTTAAAAAAACTTAAAAAAAAATTCTCCAAACAAGTGACGTGACGTGAATTTTTATATAAGCCACGCATGAATTTGCGCATTTCATTTAATTTAATTCCAAAAAATCCAAAATTTAAAATTTAAATTTTCCAAACTTTTTTCCCATTTTTTCTTTGTAAACTAAACCCAACGCAATTTCGTAACAAAACTTTTCCTCATTACTCCCAAACATCCTTCGATTAGATTTTAACATTTCACGCTAATTATCCTTAATTACCAAAGCTAATCAAACGTAACGGCGCTTATTTCTGTAAACATCAATCGCAACGACGCTAACCTATTATTAAGCCCAATACTTTATACACAATTGCTACCAATCGACGACACAGCGTAATCTACACTCTAATTTGAGGTTTAGCGTTAAATTTCATTGATTAAAATCACTAAATTCTACACTTTTATCTACTAAACTAACTAAACTATCCAAAATCGCGAACGCGTTATTGTTTTATATTTTTTTAGGGTATTTTTAAACTTTTAGAGGAAATAATTTTAGTGTGTGATTTGGAGCAAAGCAAAGGGTAAACTTGCAGTGAGTTGGGTCAAGCGATTTGTGTCTCCGTTCAGCAATTTTCTTCCAGTGTGTGAACACAGTTGAAGTGAATGTGGAGCTTTAAACATGAATTGCTTGAAGCGAATATTTCTTGTTCCTTTCAAGACGTTTCTCTCTTAAGAAAGGTCAGAGAGACTGTCTTAACTTTGCTCTTGTACGCTTTTAAGACAAGAATGGTGAGTAATAGGCCTATCAAGATTATTTTTTTTTTTTTTTGGTGGAGAAAAATAATGTGTGTGTTATGGTGGAGATGTGGATATGGAAGTGGTTGAAATGAAAATGTAAACTGAATTTTTAAGTGTGGTTTGTAGGTGGAGATGGTTGTTGGTGAAGTTTTTTAAGGAGTTGGTGCGGGTGAGAAATGTGGAAAAAGGGAAAAAGTTGGACTTGGGTTTGAGTGATGTTGACAGATTTTGGTAATGGTTTACAAATTTTTAGATTTTTTGATGGAATTTTTTTTTTTTTGTGGGGGTTTGTACAGGTTTTTCGAGTTTAGGGATATTACAGATTAGTGTACATATTGAAAGATTTGTGTGTTTTGTCAACTTTTAATAGTGTTTTACATGTTTTGAAAAGTTTTTCAAGTTGTTGTTTAATATTTACAAATTTTTAAACATTTTTTGTCCACAAAATTTGAAATAATTTACAGAATATTAAAATTTCACAAATTTTTTCCCCAAAGTTTTTACCTTTTTACAAAAACCGCTACAATTTTCGCAGAAAATTTTTTTGTAATTCACACTAAATTATCCCCAACCAAAAAGAAAAGTCCATAAAATACGCAGAGCATCACAAGTGCGAAGCGCGATGCGATTCAATAATTGATAAATGTGCAACGCGCTTCGTGTCATGAACGTACGCCGCGTTGCATTGTGGGATTGATAGTGCTCTCTTTTCTCGAGTGTATGAAGAACGCCAAGAAAACCTCTTGGGTTATAAATAAGTTCTACCTCGCTTCGACGCTATTTTTTCTTGCAATTGTGTAGTTTGCTATACGTGTTACTTGGCAAACGGTGCAATTTTCGTTGTAGGTCAATGTGACTTTATCTATAATGAAATAATAACGATAAAATCATCTCTATATTAAATTAAACCTAAAGTTTTTAATGTGTAAACATTGTTCGGTTAGTTGGAAATTGCATAAAAATTTATCCATGGTTGAATTAACAATGTATTCATCACCGAGTGTTTATTAGATATATTTACAGAGTGTAAAATATTTATTAATACCCATTAAAACTTGTTAATAATTTAACAAAATTGGGTGTAAAGTTTTTTTTTTAAAGTTTAGTTAATATTTGTTCAAACTTTTGTTTTTACAAAAATTTGTTTTAAAATGTTTAAATCTGGTTTTAAAAAAAAATCTGTTGAAATCTTCACAAAGCTGATTTATTTTATTAAAATTTATCAAATTCTGCTACAAAATTCATTTTCATAAATTTTTACACCGTCTTAAAAATTTGCGAAAATCTGTAAAACGAGGTAAAAACCTTTAAAAATCCTTAAAAATCTAATATTCTTCAACATGCTAAAACCTACTACAACTTACTAAACCTCGTTCAACGTACTTATAAATTTAAAAACTCCTAAAAAATATTTTATCGCAAAATTGCAAAATTACCAAATTTACACCTTTTTTACACCTAAGTATTTCCGCTTTTTCAAAGCAATTTGAAGGTCAAGATGGTGTTGTTCCACAGACACGTTTTCTTTATTAGTTTAATGCTCACCTTTGTCACTCTCCTTGTTGTAAAAAGTGCACTGGGTACACCTTTGTGTACGTTTACGTATGCGCAGCGGCATCTATCGGGAAGATAGGTGAAAAGTTCACGAGTAGGTGTGTTAGGTCGTAAAAATTTTACGTTTTTATTTTCTGCAAATTTTCACTTTTCTCCATGTTTATTTTTATTTAATTTTTAATTTTTTTCATCAAAGTCGTTAATTTATTTTTTTATAGAGATTTTTTAAAAGTTTTCACATTTTTATTTTCCTAGAAATTTTTTTATATAGTGAGTGTTGCGTAAAAGTAGTTACGTAAAGTAAAATAAATTGCGCTTAGAACAACATACATTGAAAAGTGGTAAAAATAAATGGAAAAGCATGTGTTAAGTTTTAAAAACAGGTGTAAAATTTTATAGAATGCAACAATTTTTGTAGCAAGGTTGTCACAACAAATTGGATAATTTTTGGGAGGTTGTGTGTGGTCAGTAATGTGGCCTGAAGTTAGGTTTATAGAGTGTTTTAGTTATAATATTAGTTTTACATTGCAATATTTGCATAAATTCGATATCTTATAGTATTACAAAGTGGACGTCAAGGAAATGAAATTCCGTTCTCGGATTTCCCTTGGCTACGCTAGGAATTTTAGTAAAGTTTGACATGTTTTGGTTAAGTTTTAAGAAATTTTAATTAACAATTCAAATCTTTGTGTGGTTTTAACAGAATTTGGATGTGGTTGACAAATCTTGGAACTTCTTCTTCAAGAAATTTAAGCCATTTTGGTGCAAGTTTGCAAATTTCTGCACAATATTTTCAAATTTTTGCATATTTTGACACATTTTTTACTTAATTTTTTAAATTTTTCTACTTTTTTCAATTTTTCAAATTTTCCGATTTTTCAAATTTTTTGCAATTTTTGCAATTTTTGCAATTTTTTCAAATTTTTTCGACTTTTCAAATTGTTTACCACCTACAAATTCCCCACAAAATCTTTATAAATTTCTACAAGATTTTTACAAATTTTATAAAAAAATTTAAGAAACACCGAGCAATATTCCACAAACTTTAACGACTTTACACAACGCAAACAATTTTTATTTTAATATTACACAAAAACCCAAACACATCTCATCCGTTAACTAAATATCAAGAAACTACACAATTTCAACAAATTTGCGACGCGTGGTGTAAAACATAAAATTTCTGATTTAAATATATAATTTTCAACCATTATCATAAACATAAAACTTTTCCATTTTTTTTCCTCCGCTTCATTTAACACACCTAAAAAAAAAGTAAGAAAAAGAGGAGAAAAAAAAATTGTACTTCATTTCAATATCAGATCTGAATATTGCATTTTTCATAGTTCTCTTCAAGGAAAAAAAAAAAAAAAAAGAAAAAAAAAAGAAAAAAAAGAGGGGAGAGAAAAATAAAATAAAAATAAAAACTGAGGAGAGAGTAAGAGAGAAAATGAAAAAAAATCTCCGAACAGCATGCTCGTGAAATATATGACGTCTCAACTGCGTTTCCACACGAAAAACGGCAGAAGTCAGAAATTTTTAAATTTATTCTCTCTCTCTCCATTTCCAACTTTTGATATAAACATTCAGGAAATTCAGAACCGTGACGTCGTTAATCTCAAATCCCTTTAGTTTAGCCAATACGACGCAATAAATTTTAAACTAATTTTTAACATACACCGTTACATGTAGTTTAAAATGCAGTGGAAACCTTGTTACAACGAACAATGGCTTACTTGACGAAACGGAAAACAAATAATAAATATTTTCAAATTGATGTGTAATTGATTTTCGTGGTTTTGGAAGTGAAGTCTGAGTTCTGGAATTGAAGTAAACTCGTTTTGTGGTTGTAGTTTTGTAGTTTTGAAGACGAGAATTTTTTTTTATTTGGTAGAAAGTCGTTTTGGGAATTATTTTACACAGAGCCAAATAGCACTTGGTGGAAATTTTTAGTGAGGAAATTTTGTATTTGGATGGAGAAGTTTATATCTCGGAGAGTTTATATCTTAGAGATTTGTTAGAAGAAGATTCTTTTTATTTTATTATTTTTTGGAGACTTTTTCAAAAAAAAGTAATTTTATTTTTTGAGATTCTGTTTACTAGGTTCTTTTCTTTTTTACGTTTTCTTTTTTCTTTTTAAAGTAAAATATCAATTTGAGATTTCTCAATGGAAAAACTTCCTTTTGGCAAAGCTTGTGGCAAAAATTTTGTCTTTGAAGAATTTTCAAAAAAAAAAAAAAAAAAATTATGTTTTGCAACATTTTTTCATAGAAAACTTTATTTTTTGAACTTTTTTAAAGAAAAATTTATCTTTACACAATAAAAAAAACTATGTAAATTATTACCAACATTTTCCTACCAAGTAAAACAACATAATTTTAACCCTAACAACACACTTCCCACCTACTCCAACATTTACCCAACCGCTCCACCTTAAACCAAAAATCCCAATTTCTGTCAAAATTCATCCCCCAAATTCCCTTCTCATCCCCAAACTTCCCAACTTCAATTAAAATCCACCAGAACCCCGAACAAATAAAATTCATACAAAACAATTCTCAAACCATTTCAATCCAACATGAATAGCAATTGCTTCGGCGCATTCTTCCACTAGATTATTATAGAAATGTGCTATTCCTTTTCAACAACTTCATCCCTCCCTCTGACTCCCAGTTTTTGTAATGCCACCTGGTTGGCTAGAGGGGCTGACCACAAACTGCCGTT
The DNA here is from genome assembly GCA_034696085.1 of Stigmatogaster subterranea. NCBI lineage: Eukaryota > Metazoa > Arthropoda > Chilopoda > Geophilomorpha > Himantariidae > Stigmatogaster > Stigmatogaster subterranea. Next base: position 25,324 of record JAQIWS010000016.1, read on the forward strand.
GGGTGGGTGTGGCCAGGTGAGAACCCTCACACCTGGGCTTGTTTTCAATGGGTACCTGCTGAGCCTGTCGGGGCTTTTGCCTTCAACATAAGACCTTTGATTTCCTTTTTTTTTGGTGTTGTTCTCTCTCGTCCTTTTTTATATAGGAGTTGATGTGAGGCATCTACGGAATTTCCTCGCCCGACAACAAAAGGATTGAAATGGTTTATACTTCGATATAGTTGGCACGTCTTTTTCTTAAAGGTGGTGGTTTTGTGTGGAGTTAAAGAAAGTTTTTCGTTAATTATTTTTGGGTGATGAATGGTTTTTTTTAAGAGGGTTGCGTGGTTTTTATTGAAGAATATTTTGTTTTTGGTGTTAAGTTTTAGTTATTTTAATTTGTTTAGGGTTAAATTGTGAGTTTTTAAGGGTGTGTTATCTGAAATTTCGAATTTTGAAAATTTTTCTTGGAATTTTTTTTTAAATTTTTTTCACATTTTTATATATTCAGTAAAAGTCCAAAAATCTGAACTCCAAAAATCCGGACTATCCGAAAATCTGGACTACTTGAGTTTTCAAAAAAGTCCGGATTTTCGGGTGGAGAACCCGAAAATCCAAAAAAAATTTTCCTTATGATCGAATTTTTATCAAAATTTTTTCTTAAATTTGAACTCTAAAATTACTATCTGAGAATCCGGAAAATTCGAAAATCCGGACTGAGTAAATCTCCAACTGGTCCGGATTTTTGGACTTCTACTGTAGTAGTAAAATTACAGTGACATTTCAAACTAATTTTCAAATTTTCAAATTTTCAAATTTAATTTTAAACCAAAATTTTATTTTTCTTCTCCACTTCCCTTAAAATTCTCGTATGCAAAACTTTTTTTCACCAGAACTTTTGTCTCCAACATTTCTTTCCTCCCAAAAATCTTTTTCCGATTTCCTGCCAATTTTTGTCTCCCCAATTACCCATGAAAATTTTATTCCATCCTTTTATTTTTTAAACATCTCACGTTAACAAATTCTTTTTTAATTCTTCCTCCTCTTTTCTTTTTACGAACACTCAAAAAAAAAATCACATACATCAACTTCTTATCATTGTATAGTGGGAAAGTTGTAAAGCAAAAGTAAGGTATAAATCATAGATTTCTTGCACTCACGGATTTTTTCCTTTTTTTTGTAAATGGCGGCTCTTGACAGTGAAAGGTTGTATGTTTGCACTGAGGGTATTACGAGATATATAGCGAGAATAACCTATCAGACTTACAAGATTTGGAACCCGCGGGAAGATTTTTTAACGTGGAAAAAATGGTAAAACAAAAAGTAAAGTTTTTGAGGGAAATTTTTTAAAAACCAGAATTTCAATTTTGTGATTTTGTGATTTTTTTGAGGTTAAGAAATAGAAATTTTTGAAGTTAGGGAAAAGTTTAACCGAAAATTTGAATTTTTTTTTTGGTCGTTGTTTTTAAATTGTTCAGCAAACAAAAACGAGGGACGGGGACTTTAATTTGATTTTTGCTATTTTCTCCGTTTACTCGAGTTTTGGAGTAATATTAGAAGGGTTTAAAGGAGTAAGTTGATTTTCTTAAACAAACAATTGGTTTGATTACATTTTACAATTTAATCTCTTGGGATGGAGCGGGGGGTTAAAAAGGTTTTTTCCTCGATTTTTAATTAAAAAAAACAAAATATCAAACGTAAAAAAAGACGTTTTATTTTTACTAAATTTAAAGATAAATTTGTTTTATGAGTCACACGATTGTGTTCATATTAAGAAAATTTGTTTTATTTTAATTTAAAAATTTATTGTAAGTGGATCTAAAAAAAATTACAAGTACTGTAAATAAAATTCTAAAATTATGTTTGTTTTATGCTACAAATATCGTATTTTACGGTAATAAAAAATATCCAAAAATATTAAGCAAGCGTCACAAACTCCAAAAAAAATTTCCACCACCTTCAAAATTTATATTAAAACTACCAACAACAAAAATTGACTTCCAAATTTTCTCATCTCAATTTAAAAGTATAAAACAAAATCTTAAACTGTAAACAAAAATTTATCGCCGTTTTACACCACAATAACCAAAGTTTTACGCCTAATTATACCCGCAAAGTTTATAAATACTTCACTGTTAAAAAAATATTTACGACTCTGCGAGTTAAACCTTAACACATTCCTCAACCCATTGATTACTCACTTTCTCATCCGACGCTGCAACGTCTGCGCATTCATAATTTAAATCCTAAAAATTGTCTGAAGCATCGCCTTAAACTGCAGCGTCGCGAGTTTGAGTTTATTGGCTCCGAAGATGCTCAGCGCGCGAATTTGTTTAATGACGTAAACATTTCCCACCGTCTTTTATTATTGATTGATGTGGCGTCGTGTGTAATGTTAAATGCGGGGATGAAATTGGTGTGTGGATCTTGGTTGCGAAATTGTAACTTTTGAGTGAATAATTAAGGTGGCACTCAGATGAGTGTGTTGGGTGGAAGAGTGGAGATGTGAAAGTTTATATTTTAGTTTGTTATTTATATATCAGCTTGCTACGGAATATGTTTTTCTAGTTTTTAGAGTGTTTTCTTTTTTTTTTTTTTTTCGTTCTTTCTTCAATTTTTTTTTAAGGTACGTAATGTGTCCAACATCTGTTAAATTCGGCGATTTTTGTATGCGCTTGGTTTGATTCGATTTTTCTTCATCTTTTGAAAAAAAAAATTTTTTTGAGTTTTGTAGAAAATGAAAAGATTTTTCTTGTGCATTTCTTGCATTTTTTGAATTTTTTTTTTCTTTTTCGGGAGTATAAAGATTGAATTTTGACATTTTTTGTTGTCATGTGACCATGGGTGTCAAATGATTATTTTTTTTTTATAGGAAAAGTTGTGTATTTTTTTGTAAGTGTTTGTGTCTATTCTTGCATTCAATTTTTTTTTTTGTGAGAATTTGTAAATTTGTTTCTATTCAGATATTTTACTTTTTTTGCATCAATTTCTTTTTTAGATTTTTCAAAGACTTTTAATTTTCTACCAAATTTGATAATTTTTTGTCAAAATTTCTTAATTTTTCACCCAAATTTCTTAATTATTTACTCAAATATCTTAATTTTTTACCCAAATTTTTTAATTTTTCACCCAAATTTTTTAATTTTTTATCCAAATTTCCTAATTTTTATCCAAATTTTTTAATTTTTTACCCAAATTTCTTAATTTTTCACCCAAATTTCTTAATTTTCTCAAAGTTTTCTTATTTTTGTCCTGTGACACTCCTGACATTTTAGTGACAATTTTATATTCACGTTCTTTAATTCTATAATATCTTCATAACTTCCCAAAATTTCCAATCAACAGACAACCAAACTTTTTCCATCTTTCCAAATTTTTAAAACTTCTTTCCACAATTTTAACTCATCCTTTCCCACATCAAAAAATTAAATCTCCGACAATTTTCCTCTAACGATTCCGAGTAACGCAATTTCAATTTTAAGTATACCTCTATTTACACAAACATCGATTTTTTTTCCTTTACCGAGTGTCAAAATACTCAACCATCTGCTACCAAAGAGATCAAAAGATCATTTTAAATAAATATTTGCGCCAGGTAGTTCCATAAACAGATACCCCTTTACATCGCAAACTGTTTGTGTACTTACCTTATTAAACGCTGAAACTGCACAGGGAGCAAAAAAGGTCAAAGTTTGGAACACCAGGTAACCTTCAAAGTTCACTTATAACTTCGATGACGTCACGGGGGCCTCCAAGGTGAGGCATTGAACGCTTTAAACGAGTCTGGCCACTTTGCCAATGAATCACGCAGAAGAGCCCAATTTCGTTTTTAAAGAGAATAAGCTGCGAGAATTAATTTTTGTATTTTGTTTATTTTTTGAAACAGCTGTCAATGTCATAAAAATTTTATTTAAAAAAAGTGTGCTGTGAAAATGACAAATTATTTTAAAATACGTAAAAATTGTTTTTGAATTAAAATTAGGAAATTTCAGACATCACATTGAAATTTTGATTTGATATGTTTTTAAAAAATTTGTTTTTAATTTATTCTTAATTAGATTATTACTAACTATAAAACTAATTAATTTACCTTGTAAAATATTAAAATTAACTATTTTTACCTCCCTTTAAATACACGGAATTTTAATACTTGTGGTATTAATTTGAAATATTCAGCTATTAAAATGAAATATTTGAAAATTGTGTATTTTACCAAGACTAAATTTACTTTACATTCAAGTAGAACACATAAAAATAGTACAGTATACCATAATCAAGGTGTAAATACAAGTGCCAAACAGAACACCGTAATCAAGGTGTAAATACAAGTGCCAAACAGAACACCGTACACTTGATGACGTCATTGCAAATGGCGCTCACATCTTTCTCCCGCTTCAAACATTGCAACGCGCAAATCTCAAGCATTCGTGTTCTAATTCACCTATTTTCTACGATCCATTCGTAACGGGTCACTTAAACTTAATTTTTTTTTAAGATATCAAAACTTTATTTTCATTCTCATTAGAATAAATCAAAAGTTAACTGTCACGTGACTAGGTAATAACTTCATACACGGATTCGATAGCAATAAAGAAAAGGAATTTATTACTGCTCTCAAGCAGACTTTTATAGCTCTTAACGTGTTACTACGGAATTGTGATGGAAGGAGGTAGAGAAAAGTACGGGGAAAAGTTTTTCCCCTTTAAAGATGTGAGATTTAATGAAATAGGGTTATTTGTTGTAAGAGGTTTGAGTTGGAGTTTTTCCTCTAATGGTTTAAAAAAAAAAAATTGGGTACGTCGTTTACATACATGGAATTTCAATTTGAATAATTTAATGTTTCGGTTCACTGTGGATTAGGCTTTTTTTCCCTTTCTGTTAATAAAATGGTTTTTTTTTTTTTAAATTGAAAATTTTTTGGTTCGTGTTTGTTCATTTAGTATATACTCTTAATGGAAATTTTTTAGGTTTGTTTACCTTTTCGTAATATATTTCCTTTTTTCAGTTAATTTCAAATTGTTTTTTTTTTCAAAATTTTGACGTTCGTCAATAAATCCAATTATTTTTTGTTTGTCACATATTTTCAAGTTTTACCCAAATAATTATTTTTTACATAATATTCTTTCCTTTCTGTGTACTTTCACCTTTACTTTATCTTTTTCCAATATTTTTTCCTAATTTTTGAGAGTTATTTCTACTTTTTACATTTTGTCCAATTTTTTCCAATAATTTTAATTTATTCCACACACTCTTGCCACTTTTTCCTACACTTTTCAATTTTTTCCCATATTTTTCAATTTCCCCCTTTTTCCCTACCCTCAACGATTCATTTTTCACCATATTTATGCAACCATTTTTCATCTCTTCATCAATTTACTATCTCACCCCAATTTAATTTAACTCCTTTCAGCCACCGGAAGAAATATGCAGAATCACTTGCAGCCAAAGCCGACCGAAACCCGTATGTGGTTCGGATGGGCGCACTTATTTCTCGGAGTGTGAATTAAAGCGCCAAGTGCAATGTGAAGGCAACCGGATCCACAAGACACACAACGGCAAATGTGCAGGTAAGCCCACATTAAAAACAAACTACTCACTCAACTCCTTCCATTTTAACCACGAAACCTCAACAACATATTCCATTCAATAAAAATTAATCTCGACTCACCACATTTTCTCCATTTATTTATATCAAACTTCGACCTTAACACAATATTTCATTGTTATTGACTCGACCTAAAAACGAAAAATCCGAAATCGTTTATTTTATTTCATACGCCACAGGCAACTCGAAATTTATTCAGAGAAACTGAACAAAAAAATGATTTACGATTGAAAATAAATCTTTAAAAACGCATCACTTTTGAAAACTTGTTAAACTCATAGGTGTGGAAAGTCGCCTTCAGCGTACCTCGAAGGACGCGCCATTGTTTTCAAGTGTGAAAAATACAAAACTTGGTGTGTTTTTTATGTCAACAACGCTCGCATTTAGTTAAGTGTTGACACGGAAGATAATAGCGTGTGACTGTTATTTTATTCAACACGTAGTTTTAATATTATTAGTGAAAACATCGTTTCATTTAGTCAGTTGTGATCACTCCGTTTGACGCTTGGGAGCAATTGAAAGCAGGTTCCGAAGTCTTTGCCACGTTCCCACAGGTGCCATTGGCGCGAGAAACACAATGAACGTGTTTCCATTAAGCAGCGATTTAAAGGCAAACAGTGTAAGGAAATATCTTAGGCCCCGTTCATCAGGGAACAATAAAAGGTTGTTGGTTTGTATGTGTGTGTTGTGTTTGGAGAGGGTCGGTCGTTCTCTTTCTTTCAGCGACCCGAAATGATTTTTTCCTTTTACTTTTTTTTAATTTTGTGTTGTTGAAGAGGTTGGGATTTTTATTGGGTTTTACTGTTTTTTTTTTAAGGTGTGGGGGAGTGATTTGGAGTATTTTTGTAGTGGGTTAGTAGTTTTGGTTTTGGTTTTGGAGTTGGAATGGTTGTTTGGAGAGTTTATTGTTTTTAGGGGGTTTGGGGTGGTAGGGAAGTATTGATAATTTTTGAGAAATTTTTGGACTGTAGATGAAAAATTAGTTTTAGGAGAATGTTGAGAAAAAGTTGAAAATTTTTTGAAAAAGTTGAAAAAATAGAAAAATTTTTGAAAAAGTTGACAAAATAGAAAATTTTTTGAAAAAGTTGACAAAATAGAAAAATTTTGATAAAGTTGAAAAAATAGAAAAATTTTTGTAAAAGATGAAAAAACAGAAAAAATTTTGAAAACTTGAAAAATTCGAAAAAAAATTTTAAACAATGATAAAAATTCATGGTTGTTGACATTTTGAAAAGTTTTGCTATATTTAGAAAGATTTTTTAATAATTTACAACGAATTTTGATTACTCTTGCAGAAAATTGTTGGCAAATTTTGGCTCATTTTGCTCATATTTGTCGACAATTTGTGACATCACACTCTAACACCCTCGAAATAAAAAATTGTAATCCTCTAACAGGCATTTACAGTCTTATTTCGCTATCTCCCAAAATCTTTCAAAACCCCCTAACCTTTTAAAATGATATTGTCCAAATCTTACCTTTCCCCAATGTCAAGAAAAGATGACAAAATCCTAACTTTATTTACTTTTTAAAAAATTTTAAATTATTAATTTTCCTAACATCAATAAACCTAATTTAAAAATTGTAAAACATCTTGGGTTTGCTTAATGATTTTGCGAGAACATTACCCAACTATACCTAGCTTGGTTTCAATATCGAAATTCAATAAATCTTCAGAGGCGAAATGAATTAAGGTTGCGCATTAGGCTCCTGTATTAAATTTTATATTTTGGTATTCACGTGAATTGATTTTCTGTTGGCGCTTAGTCTTTTCTTCCTTTTTCCCCTGCCATCTTTTACATACCCCACCACGCAATTTCATGAATTAAATATTCAGCAGGTGAGACTCCTTAATTTTAACCTTTTTTTGCTTAATATTTACCAAAATCCAACATTAAAAATTTTTTATTTTTTATTTTTTTCCCTCGGTTTTCGTTAAAACCACAAAACGCTTCTCTGGTTTTCTCAAATCATCAACAAAGTGTTTAAAATGAAATTTTTAAATTTTTGTTGTTATCAAATAAAATTTGAAAAACGCTCATAAATAATTTTTATTAAAAAAATTTTCTAACCCTAAAATAAATAAAAATCTAAAAAGATCACCGCTGTTTATATTCACTGAATTCCTGCATTTTATTATTTCGAGGCGAACGCTGATATTTTAAGCTCGTTTAATTAGAGCGTGGAATAAATAAACTTGCAAATTATTTTGAATGACGTTATTCAACATAAAAAAAAAGTGTTCCGTGTAATTCCACTTAATTCCAATCCAAAAACTTTTTCAAAGTTGTGAACGTAAGCCCGCAAATTAGAATAAAAATTTTAAATTTCAAATTTCAAAACCCCGTTTTTGAAAGTCAAAGCAATAATTTATTATAATATACTACGTAATAAATTTTTATATTTTTCTTTGTGAAAGAAAATTGAAGGAAGTAAAAGGTAACGTTGTGTTTAAAAATTCTAATTCTAAAACCAATCGCGGAGTTTGTTTTCTATATTTATACAAAAATGTTAGCCATCTGGTGGACATTTACAGCAGGTCATCCGTCAATAGTTGTGTGTTTCTGAAAGCAAACCTGGTGCTCATTAGTGTGACTACAATCTACGCAGGAAATTGGATTTTGCTATTGTAGTTGAAATTTAGACAATGAAGGGTTTGGAATTTTTTTTTTTTTTTTTAAATCGATGTGTTGCAGGTTTTTAAAGTTTTGGTTGTTTATGCAACAAATTAGATTTTTAAAACAATATTTTCAAGTTAAAAAGTTCAGGAGTAATAAATTTTTCAGCAAGTTTTCATATAAAATTGTTCACTTTTTGGTTGAGACAACAGTGTAACTTTTGTTTTCTTCTAAGAGCATTGTTTAATGATTGTTAGCTGAGTGTAAACAATGAAAAATAAGTTTTCAGTCAAAATTTTCATTGTTTAAGTTTGTCAACAATGAGGTTTGTTTAAATCAAAAATATTGTTTAATGATTGTTAAGTGAATAAAACAATGAAAAATTTATTTTTAACAAAAAAGAAAGTTTTCAAATAAAACTTTCATTGTTTAACTTTGTCAACAATATTCAAAAATATTGTTAATAAATTTAAATAAAACTTACGGTACCGGTATATAGGAATTTTTCAGTGTTAAATTTTTTACGACCAGGTAAAATTTTGTTGATAATATTCTTTCGCTTTCGTTTGACGTTTATTATTTAATTAAATGCGCTTTAAACTATACCTTACACGTTACAAGGCGAAAATTTTATCTTTAATTAAGGGAAGATAAAATATAAATCACCACACCAAACCTAATAAAAAAATTATAAGATGAACGCACTTTTAGTAAGAAATTTTCACTTTTTTCTGTAAATTTTAACCTTAATCAAATTTTTTCTTTAAAAAACAAACACGAACAAAAATTACAACTTTTTCTCTCAACTAAAACTTTCCTGCTTTTTTTCTAAAACTTTAATCCCAAAAAATCAAAAGACCAAAAAAATAAAAAAATAACGAGTGACAGTGAAGGACTAGCAAAAACCTTAAAGCTTAAGTAGATTCCTGAAATTTCTCTTTACTTCGCAATAAACCTCTCCCTCTCTTTCCCCCTCCCCTTCTTCCCTTCTTTTACTTCAACTCGCTACAACAAAAATTTTTTATCCACAGAAAAAAAAAAATATTGAAAAATTGCTCACGATGCTAAATTAGGTTGTGACGTTTTTTAATACAACATTAGTGCATTAGATAAAAAAAAAAATTTCAACTCGCTTCTGCCTTTTTTTTTGTTTAATCTTTTTTCATCAAATCATTCTCAAAAGTGGATTAGGATGAAGACAATTTGAAAACTCAGATCTTCGTAATGGTTTTCAATTGCGTTTACTCTCGCTACCCCCTAAAAAACCGAGAAAATGGAGTACAAAGCGTTCATTTAAAAACTAATTTTTCCCCCGTTTGCCCTTTTTTTTAGTACCCACAATTCCCTTTTTCTTTTCACGTAGCCAGTTTGTTTATGCAAATTACTGTAATTTTTTCTTTTTTTAAACATTCTAAAAGAAGAAGCAACGAGTGGAGAAAAAAAATTTTCAAGTAATTTCTTAGATCATAAAAACCCACGCTTTATGTAAAAATAGCAACAAATAAGTGAAGAGATGTTGCCATTCCTTTCCTAAATTACTTAAAACAATAATTTAACGTCGTTGAATTACGTAACGCTCGTCAAATTCAATTTTGAATTTGAGTTGTGTGGTTTTAGTTGTGTAAATGAAGGGTTGTTTTTGGTTGAAATAAGACGAGAGCCACCTGGTGTGGATATATTGGAGCGATTTTGTTCGGATAAGGAGAATTTAAGTTGGGTCGTGACGTCATTATGACGTTGGCGGCAGTGAGCAATGGCTTCAATTTGTCAATTGTATAACTGGTATTGAATAAAAAACCGGCTAGACTAGTGAGGAAAAGTTCAAGGTGACTGATTTTCAAGTATGGGTGCGAGAAGGTGAAAAGTGTTTTTTTTTTTTGTGGAAAAAAAAAGAAAATTAAGTCACGATTTTTAAGTGTAGTACCGGTTTTTGCATAATTAACTGGGTTTTTGACGTTATAATTGATTTTTTAATAGGATTTTTTTGAAATTACGTTATGGTTTTTTGTATTTAAATTTTAGTAAAATATGTTAACGGTTTTTAATGAATTTTTTTTTTTGTTGTTTAAAATAAAATTTGTCAAAGTTTTAAATTAATTCTGGATTTTTTTTGAAAAATTTAGGATGTTGATTAAATTATACCGCCTACCAGGATTTTTGTTTTCGAAGTTTGTTAAATTATCTTAATTGAAATAAATTCAAAAAATGACAAATTTTCTGTTTTGGGTAAAAAAAATTTCTGGAGAGTTCTGAATTTTATTTTATTATTGTTGAATTTTTTGGAGATAATTTAGGATGAGTTTAATTCCAATTAATTTCTCAAATTTTGTCATATTTTCGGGATCCATTTTTTTTCCAATTTAAAAAAAAAAAAAAATCAGTAAAAACTGCAATTAACTTTTAATCCCAACCTCTTTTTTTTTTAATCTCACACCCATAATTTCTTGAATGAAATTTCACTTACAAAAAAAAAAATTAACAAAAAAAAAGAAGAAAAAAAATATTTCGTGCTTTATTGAGCATTGCGTAAGAAGCCTGTTTTTAGCCTTCGAACGAACATCATTTTACAGGCTGTTGACATTGGCCTCGTGTTCGTACGTGTCTGTAAGCTCTGCGGGTTGTCTTGAAACTTACCACACCAGTTTCCGTACGCATCTACAATCGACCTCACCAAAAATAACACTGTTATTTTACCGCAAAATCCAATTCCATTCCCGCCGTGTTATCAACAACGTAAATGAAGTTTCTCCATTAACCGAGCAAACATCCATTTGTCAACAACTCAACCTCCGACACGAAAAAAATGTAATTAGGATCAAACTGAACCAAAAATCTCAATTTTTATACTTTTTTTTTAAACCCTTTTTGCGCCGGTTATTATCGGAGGTCTTCGTTTGAAGCTCTCTGCAGTAGTTGAGTGATCGTAACGCTTAACGTAGCGTAGAAAGTGTGTCGACTTTGATGTTAAATTTAGAAGCTTACCTTTCACTGAATTTTCTCCCACATTTTTTGAACTTTTTCCTTGAATTTTTTTGTCTCAGTTTTGATTATTTAAAGATTTTTTTTTTTGATGGATTACTGGAGGTTTTAATTTATGAATCCTGTTAAAAGGTTTCACATTTATCACTCAAAGTTTTAAAATACAGTTAAATTATTCACCCACATCACACATTTCAAACAAAAATTTCAGAATGATTAATCTACTTTAATCTCGAAGAAGATTAACTCGTGTTAGATATAATCACAACCCCAAACTCAGAAAATCAGAAACCAATAAAATTACTTGTATATAAAACTAACCAACCATCAACTTTAAATTTAATTCACCGTCTGCCTAACTTTTTTATTTTTATTTTCATTTTTATTACTTTTTTATTTTCTTATTTTTCTAATTTTAGAAGAGTCAAAATGTCGAAAAGATCGTCTGCGAGCTCAAGAAACGCAGAGACCGATGCCCGCAGCTTTTATCCCCGAATGCCGTGTAGATGGTAGTTACGCAGAAGTCCAATGCCACACCCCGACAGGCTATTGTTGGTGCGTCAACGAGAGTGGCATGCCCGTTCAAGGTTCATCCGTGACTAACAAAAGACCAGTGTGCAACCGCAAGAATGGTAAGATGCACTGTTGTTATTGTTGGAATTTTTTTATTAATGGTCTTTTAACAATTGTTGTTTTTATTCTTCCAACAAATGGAAGGATTAATACTGCTCTTAGTCTAAGATAACAATTAAGTGACACAGTGAGAGTGGATAAAATGTGACAATGGGTTGTAGAATAATTGTTGGATTGATGTTTTGTGGATTGTTTTAGTTGTGGGGAACAATGGAATTTAAGGGTTTGGGAAGTATATGACAAAATTGTTGAAATTTGTGGTTGTTGACAGAGTTTAAAATAAGGATAGTAGTAATAGAAGTTACAAAAGAATATAAGAAGATTTTACATTAAAGAATAACATTACAAAAACATTTATCTTTTGATGTAGGATCGAATTTCGTTACAACAAACCCCGTTGCAGAAAATTTAATTATAAAATTTTGATTAAAATTTGCATTTTTAAAAAGCAATTCCGGATTTTGGGGGGTATGTATAGTGAAGAACAATATTTTGTTTTGTAAATAGTTGAAAAATTGAATTTGACTCAGACAACATTTTTCATTTTAAAGCAGTCATCGTATTTCTTATGATCTAAGAAACTACAATTTATTGCATAACTTGAATTGTCATTCGAAACTAAACCACCAAAACCAAACTTCAACAATTTTATAAAACAACAACAACAACAAACGACATTTTTAAAAAATTGTTAAAAATAACAATAGAGCTTGTTGTTGATTAAATCACACATCGCGACAAAATGGACTCGTTAATGCTTTTCTGGCTGCGCAGTTAAGCATTAATTTAAAAGTTGTTTACAAAAATTTTTCGAGTCACTTTTCTAGAGCTAATGAAGCTAATTCATCACGAGTGCGTGCACGCGCAGCTCGTGCACGTGACAGATTTTTGCTGCTCTTGTCTTAGGAGACGCACAAATCATCTCGTTGACCCTTTCTACCACCGAGGTGGTTTGTCGTGTGGCTGTTCAAACTTATTACTACAATGAGGAAGTGACACTTCCTACAACATTAATCATCTGTCGACTACGAGACGCCAATGTTGGCGAAAAAGTGGCGCCCGACTTGTTTTGTAAAATTATTTTTTGAAGATATTTTTAAAAAAATAAGAGGGGTGAAAAATAAAAATAAAAATAAAAACGAGACCGCAATGTGCCGCAACATGTTGAGTTCTCGCGAGAAAAATAAAGCGCGATGTAACAGCGCGAAAAGTAAACAATTTGTCAAAAGTGACAGAATTGGTTTTTGTTTTGGGTTTTAAAGTGGGTAAAGTGAGGGATCAATCGTTGTTGGTGGTAAAAAAAATGATGTTGGGGGTTTGGTAGAATTGTGGAAAATGTGAGATTGGGAAATGAGGAAATTGAGTTTGAACGGGATGTGGTTATAAATTTTAAATTTCTTTTTTTTCGTCTTAGTGTTTTTGAGAGAATAAAGGATTTATGTGGTTTTGTTTTTTTTTTGGAATTTTTTTTTTCTGAAAAATTTTTTTTTTGGGATTGGGGTTTTTTTTTTTTTTGGAAATATTTTTCTTTGTGTTTTTATGCAGTTTGATGCGGGTTTTATTTTTTTTTTAAACTTTTAGTGGGGATTTCCTGTGCGCTTTTTCAAAAGTTTTGTTTTAAGGATTTTTGGTCGTAATCTTCTTGCTGTGTAAATATTTTTGTTACTTTTCCAGTTTTTGTAGCATGTGTTTAGTTTTTACATTTTGCTTTTAAATTTTTGTTTGAGTTTTGTAGATTTTCTTTTTTTTTAAATCAATAGTGTTTCTTTTTATTTGTGAAAAATTTATAACGTTTATTGAAAATATTGATGGTTTGCAAATTTTTTAACTTTCTGTCAAATTTTTTCAGCAATTTCAACAAATTTTCAACATTTTAAACCAATTTTTTCCAAGAATTTTTTGACCAACAAAATTTTTCACTCATTCTAAAATTTTGCATCCGTTTTAAAAAAAATTTCAATTTCTGCTGGAAAAATTGAAATTTTTTTTCAACATTTGAAACTAAGTTATTTCTCAAACTTTCCAAGAAAAATTTCAACTTTCTTCAAAAAAACTTCGTTATTTTTCCTCCCTAAATTTTCCATTTTCCCCAACATCTTTTTCCTAAATTTCACCAACAAAAAAAAAAAAAAAAGAAAAAAAAAAACCTTTTCCTTTTCACAAAATCCACAAAAAAACCCAATTCCAAAAAGAGAGGAAATTGCCTTTGAACAGGAAACCCTCATAAATTATATTCCCTCTTTTAACCCCAAACTCCATATTAATACTTCTTACTCTACAACATTAATATTATGAATAAAAAATATTCCATCTTTGTCTACAGCTTAATTTACTCAATAAATCGGATATCCTCTTTAGTCCCGTAATTGATAGACTTAAAACGCGACTGTGTGAAAATTGTTTTACGCCTGTTAATTTTGTCCCACTCTTTTATTCGTGGAAAAGTGTGATCGCCCAACACGTGCAAACGAGTTGATTTTTCACTCAATTATAATAATCACGTTATACGCTTAGACGGCTTTAGTTTAGGCTCGGGTACCCCTTAATAGCAAATACGGTTTGTGATTTATTGAACTGTTTTTCCAATATTTTCTCCGTTAAAATATTGAAATACCTTTTTTTTTCTCCTTTTTCCGCTCTATTTATAGGAAAACAGAATTCAAAAAGAACTACACCGAGAAGAAGAAAAGATAGACGAGGTAAATTTGAATAATTTACTACAAGTATATGAATATTTACTGTTTAAAAAACTTTTAAGAGGTTTTTAATAGAAAAGTAAGAGTTGCATTCGAAAATGCAGTTTTAGGATTTGTTTGAATTTGAAAATTCTTTATTTTGATTCTGTAATAAATTAGATTTTTGACATCAAAAATTATGTGGGTACTGATCTCCAAAACTTTGAACATTTTGCAAGTTTTCTTGAACTAGTCATTATTTTCAATTCTGAGGTGTGCCCGAATGACAAGAAGGTACCACAAAGTTGTGTGCTGACACGATCACAATACTTTAAGTGATCATCCTGATTTTTGCATTTAGGATCAAAAATTATTAAATTTTTGGGGCCTTAAATGTTGTCCGTTTAAACCCATTACAGGTCATATTTTATAATCCTTTTATTACCACATTGCCACTATTTTACCACACCAATAACATTTGCTAACTGCGCGTATAAGGTAATATATTGGATATATACTAATTATAGAAATTGATTCCCAATGTCGCCGAGGGGCCATTACTGTATAAATTGCATTCTCTAAACATTCTTTTTTAAATAACTAATTTTAAAAAATGACACAAAATTATCTCAGCCATTTTCACCGTTTTATCTCTAAGAAAATATCTAACAAATTGAGATCTCAAACTGGAGTACTGGTGGCGCCTTTGACCAAACGCGCCACACACCGCGCGTGACTATAATATATATTATAGTTTACTTTGCTATTATCGTAAATCTATTAAATCTAATTTGAAACTGATATAAAATATTAAATTTAACCCTCGATCGATAATTTATCGTAATATCGAGTCAAACGAAGCGTATCCAAACAAATCTAAAACAGTTAAAACTGCATTTTCGAACAAATGACCAATTATTTAGTAGTTTAACTGTGCAAAAATGTGGATTAGCATTTCCGTACGGCGTAATGCTGTTTTGTCACATTATTTTTCTAGGTCAAAGTCAAATTTGTGTCATCTGATTAATTAACCCTATCAGCTTCCTGTGGAAACGCGAGACTACTAATTCATGTGCTTCGCTTAGTTTGGCGCCTCAAAACTTGAATAAACAAAGCCAGGAAATGCGATATTAACCCGTTCACGCTTTTTCTTATTATCCAGGAACTTCACGACTCATTGATTTTCCCCTCTTGAAATTAATGTTCTAAATTATTTACCACACACTTCTAATCTTAACTCCTCAGAAAAGAAAATCCTAATCTCTAAATAAGGCTTATTGTATAATTTAAACCTCGCTTCCATTTTAATTATTTTGTGCAAAAGTTATGCTAGAGAGAGAAAGAGACGAGTATAAGAGCGTCAACCGTGATCTAAAATTTATAAATATAAAATATAGATTAACCTTGTCTAGGTTGCAGTCACGTTGAAAGGAGCAACTTCAACGAAGATCTCGTTAAGATATTTTTATCTGAATATACTCGATTACCTTCATCAACTCCTGCTACAAGTAAGTTTTCCATCTTACTTGCCAAAAGAAAAAACACGAAAAGCATCAGAAAAAAAAATTGATCCCAACCCTTAAAAAAATACTGCAACGAGAAAAACATAGTGTATTCCAAATTGCTCCCAAATCGTAAAATTTTTGCAAAACCCACTTTTATTCCAAGTAAGAAGGGAATAATATTTAGATCACGTGTTGAGCCATCAACATTCTGTTCACATTATTCTCTTGTGTAATAGCCAAAGCTGTTTCGCTCGTTGACTCGCGGGAAAAAAAAGCGGTGGAATGGAAATTTACTGAGCTCGATCGAAACGGCGACTCTGATCTGGACAAGAAGGAACTGCAAGCTCTCCGACGAATGCTCAAGAAAATTGTGCGTCCTAAACCATGCGCACGCACTTTTACTCGCACGTGTGACCAGAACCACGACAAACGCATAAGTCGAGCTGAATGGATCTTGTGTCTGGGTGTTGATATGAATAGTAGGTGACTAAAGTCACTAATAATAGATCTATTATATATATAAATATATACATTTCACTGTTGTATATAAACAACAAGGACACAAATCTATTTTAATCACCTAAACTTTGTTTTATGAGTTAATGACGTTTTTATTTACAGGATCATCGGTGTGTTTTTTTGATGGTAGATTATGGGATAACGCGGAGGAAATTGCTCAATGAAATCCTTTAGAAATCTTTTCAAAATCCAGTGTCGTAAAGTTAGCTTATCACTAGTTTGTAATCCAATTTTTTTGTTTCGTCAACAAGTTTCTGACAAAAAAATTGTTGGGCAATTTCCGGTCGATGTTGTCTAAGTGAAAAATCAGACATTTTGCGCATTAAATAAATAATTTACTAATTATGCAAATTTAAACAAACTCACTTTGCAAATTGCGTTTTCAAACTGCAAACAAATTATCTGATTTTTCATATTGGTACCAAGGTAATATCTACAGTAAAGTACAAACCAACAACTCCGTTTATATGTCGTATGAATGCGCAAACGATATGATCGAGTGAATGATGAGAAAGCGAAGTATGCATTGATTGAAACATGAAATCTTCTGTTTGTGTGTGCGAGATAGTTTTGTGTGCGTTTCTGTTTTAATATCCTGTGTTATTCTCATCTTTTCGTCCTTCTTGTTTGTGCCGTTTTTATCTATTTTCCTATTTCCTGTTTATCTTTCCAATGGCCGGGACCAAGTGCAAATATTTTGGGACAGTGTAGTCCGTGCAATGGATGCTAACATATGTCATATGTAGTCTCTTTTCGTTTGTTTCTGTTTTTGAACTCAGATGAGCAGACCGAGCATGTGGACAGGGAGGATAGTTCCTCCACTGAACAAGGAGGTAAAGTAAAGTGAAAAATATCGATGACGATGACAAAAATTCTTGTTTACGTCTCAATTGTGACACCAGATGGCTTTAATCACGCGTGTGTTGCGTGCTTGCAGATACGTTATCTTTATTTGGTGTTAAAATTGAGAATGCTTAATCCCATTAGCGAAAATATTGATTACTAATTTTTACCTTTTTTTTTTAAATTTTCACTGAAATGCGATTAAAAAATCTAAAAAACAATCCAAACAGTAATTGTCCTTAATCTTTTATGAATATCAAATTAATTTCCTCATTTAGCTCTTTACCTGACAGTATTTTTGAAAATTCAATTCTTCCCCGCCCAAAAAATTGTCAAAAATTTATTTGCATATTAATTAAGCGAATAGGAAATGTTTTTTTTTATTGGTAAGTTTGTTTCATGGAAAAAAATAACACAATGGTGCCAAAACTGCATGGAATTTACACGTAGCAACCGAAACTTTTATGAATCAATACGTTTGTGCGCCAATTTTGCTAACGTTGTTTATATACTCTAATTAGCAACGTCTCTGTGGAATCGACAAATTACCACCTTGACTGCTCGCGTGCGGCCTACTGATACCAATATTCAGACAGGAGAGGACGGTAAGACACAAAAACACCAACAAACCTCCACCCCTAAAACAAAAAATCAATATTAAAGTTTCTTATGCTTAAATATTTCAAAAATTTGATAAAAATTCAAATTTTGTGTAATTCCAAAGCAAATATTTCAAGAATATATTGCACGAATAATATTGCAAGCCTGTAGAAAAATTGTTTGCAGATGTTGCTGACTGTCCAAGTGATCGCCAAACGGCGTTAGACGATTTAAGGCACACGGATGGAAAAGTGTTTGTTCCCGAATGTTCTCCTGATGGAAAATACAGCAAACTGCAATGTTTCAAACCAACCAGTCATTGCTGGTGCGTCGAGCCGGAGACAGGAAAAACCATTGCTGGCACTACACTGATAGATGCTAAACCAGATTGTAACAAATCCTTCCGATTAAATAAACCGATAAAAGGTACGTTGCTCTCTTTCTCCCTCTTCTTTCACGACAGATACCTCGTGGAATTTATCATTTTTTCTTCTCTTCGTCGTTTTTTTTGTGTGTGTGTGTTTAGGGTGCAATACTGATAGGAAAAAACAACAATTTCTTACTGAGCTCGTGGATTCGTTCGTGAAAGAGATGCTAACCTTGAATCATAGCGCATTGGAGCAAAAGACTGACATTTCTACCAATACTCAAGAGATGCAAGAGAAAGCTGCAGTGCAAAAACTGCGTCAGCTGGATGCCAATAACAACCAAGTGGGCTTAACTTCATAAGCCTGATTAACTTTTATTTCTCTCAATCCTTTTTTTTCTTCTACTCCTTTTTTTTTTTTTCCTTCTTCCTTTTTTAATACGTAAAGCTCACTTTTATTTATTTATCTTTTTTCTGTCTGTCAGGTAATAGACAAGAAGGAGTGGAAGGATTTCAAAAACGAAATTAAAAAACGGAAAGTGATGAGGAAGTGCGGACGTAATTTCTTGAAGTACTGCGATGATGACAATAATCGGAAAGTCACTGAAGATGAGTGGATATCTTGTCTGGGACTTAGAGGTATTGGGAAAACGATTATCTTTGTAGTAGTAGTTTGTAATGGATTAGTTAATATCGGTAAATAGTAACTTTTGTAAGGAGAGTGTCTAAGAATATCAAATTTTTCCGGGCTCTTTAACACACTTGATACTCTAAGAGTCGGCAATGATTGCAGTGCTCAACGATATTGCAGGATTAGTTTACAATCAATAATTCCGGGGTCTTGTTAAAATTAAAACCCGTAACTAAATTACTTAACGCTTTATATGATTGGCTCAATTATTGATTTTATAATGGAAATCAAAATTTAATCTGCTAATACTGTTTGCAGACGTGAAAATTATCAATCCATCAACACGACGGACAGGGAAGAATCCACTAGAAATTCTTCTCACCAAGTAAAAGTGAAAGACTGATTTCTATACGTCATTAAAATGAATCATCGCAAATTCATCAAGTGTCGAGCGTGTAAATTAAAAAACTTGGTTTTTAAAAGATGAGTAAAAAAAAAAAAAAATGAGTAAAAAATCTACTTCCTAATTAATTGGAAAAAATGTGCAAAAGATTCTTTAAATGGACCAAGTGACATCGTTGTGCCATGAAAAAAGTGACTTGTACAAATTTTTATCTTAATTTTTTTTTTTGCATAATATTAGTTTAATTATAATATTATTATTATTATTATTATTATTAATAACGATTCTTATTTATTCTAATAATAATTAGAAAACGTTTATATCGTTTAATTAGAGTTTGATAATTTTTTTTTTGTGAATTGATATCGAATTTGCGCAAGAAAAATTCGTAAACGCAAGTTGAATTTTTGCTAAAGGTAATTTTTTTAAAATGTGCAAAATATTAATCACTGAAACAAATTAATTTGCAAAAATATTTTGAGCAAAACAAGCGCTTACTGTGTAATAAACGAAGTTTTTGGAATAGCAAAATAGGCTTAAAGGCTTTGCATTGTATTAGTTTAAATTAAAATTGAGTATATTTAAAAGAAACAAAAAAGAAATCCACATTTTTATATTAGAAAAAAATGTAGCTTGTATTTTAAAAATTTAAAATTTTAAAGCTTGTTAGAGAATTTACAGAAATTATTATTACTACAATTTTAAAAAAAAAAACAAATTTTGCAAGATTTTTTTTTTTTCTGTAATTTTTATTAATTTTTCAAAAAATTTAATACAAATACAATGTACTGTACAATACAAGAAATGACAAGACCCGGAAAAGTGTTTTACCAACATCAAAAATTATTATTTATTTTTAATCTACGCCAATTTCTTGTTTTACAATTTATATTAACCTATAAAATAAAATAAAATACAAATGTCAAAAAACGAAAAGTCATATTCTTAAATGTGATTTGCTTTGCTTGTAACTGAATGAATGTTGTTGTATATTAGAAGCCACATCGCCAAAATAAAAATGAAAATAAAATTGAGAAATGAAAATTCCAATCTTTTATTTATTCTTCTTCTTAAAAATTTACCTACATTCAAATACAGTATAAACGAACTGACGAGATGAAAACTGAAATTTAAATCTTCCACGGGGTTTGGCAACTCAATCGGAATTCGATAAATTACTCGAATTTTCTTCGTGAGTAACAAAAGAATATAAGAAAAGAAAAACTACGGCGGTGAAGGTGAAATATTTGTGCGTGTTTTAACGGATATAAATAAATCTTGAAGTGGGATTTTTTTTTTCCCCCTTTTTTTACTTTTTTTTTTTTTCGTTGTGGGTGGATGAGATTTTATATTTATTTTGTTTGGATAAGGAAAGAAAGTAAGCGTGTCTGTACAATGCAAGAAAAGAAAAAGCAACGTCAAACATTTTATTTATCGATTGATTTATGCATCTCGGTGACGAGAGATTTATTGATTAGTTTAAAGAAAAAAGATTTATAATACAGTAGTTTGGAATTTGTTAACGTGAAATTTTTTGATCAAAAACAATTGGAATTTTAAAAAGTTTTTGAATTTTTATTTTGAAGTTTGCGGAAATTAATTTTTATAGAATTTTGTATCAGAAATTTTTAGAATACTTTATTGTTATTTTTATCAAAATTTTCTTTTTTTGGATTTTTTTTTTGTTTTTTAACTGAAGAAATTTTGACAGAAAAAAAAATTTCGTAATTAGTTCTTAATTAAAGATCTAATTTGGTGAAAGACAATTTAGATTGAGTTGTATAGTATTTAATGACGTCATTTAGTTTGAGTAAAATAAATAACGTCGCGAATTTTTATTTTTATTTTTATTTTTATTTTTATTTTATTTAGCACGTGGATTAAGATTAGAAAAAAATTAAATCGATGTTTTTTGACAGATTTAAAAGGTGTATAATTGAAATTTATAATCGGGAATGTCGTGAGTCATGAGTTATAAATATTTAGCAGCGGTTAATTTCTCTAATTAAATTGTAGAGTGGAAAATCTCAATCAGGTGATTAAATTTATTGATTTTTTTTTAATTGCTCGTTTATATTTTTTTTTCTTAGCTTTATTTATGATTTTTTTATTTTGTAAATTGTTTATGAGTAATAGTTACGTAATAAATTTTTAAACTCGTTGTAAATAATTTTAAATGAAATTATCCGAAATTATTTACAATTTTCGCTCAAAATAAAAAGGAAAAATTAAAAGATATGTTTTATTCTAAAGCGCATAATTTATAAGTAATTATAATTACTGCGTTACATTACGACAGCTTAAAAAAAAGAAGAATTTCTGTCTTAATCCATTTTAAATAATTCGTTACAAAATATTTATGGTAGTTCCTTAACTTACAACGCCATCTTTGAGCAATTTTTGCTGTAGAAGAGTTAGGCAGTCACTCAGCAGACGGCAAAGAGCTCTCTAAACGTTGCTATGGAAACAAAATGGCCACTGTGACAATAATGCTTCGCGCAAACTTTGAACCTTTCATTACGTCCCTAACCACTTATTACACTGTAACTGCATTTTGACGTCAACTTTAACATCATCGCATTGCAATCTTGTTGTTGTTCAATAAAGGTATATCACGCAAAAAAAAAGTTATTTTTATATAAGCCACCTTAAATTATTGCTTCTGATACTCACTGCAAGATACACCCTTGAATTATCTTTACCTATTAATTTGTAAAACTCTATTTACTTCTGGAAAAACCAACAAAAATTTACGCTGTAAACAAACAACCAAGAATAAACATCACGACATCAAACACATTCCCCGGCTGAAAAAGATTTCATTCCAACATTAATTATTATTTTTTTCATCAGTTTCGTGTTAAATAACACATTTGCTATTTAAAATTACGGTTTGTAAATATTTACAAAAGGTATTAAAAATTAATACCACTGCTGTTTGCATTCTGAATTTTCATAATCAAAGCGTCATACCGCTATTTTTTGTAACGTATTATTCTACCTATTAAATTACCTAAAATAGCACAACAACTTTTCACACATAAAATACAAAACTCAACTTACCGTGTACTGCTGGCATATATTTTCCTCAATCATGGCCCACCTACTTCTGTTGCCGCGGTGACCAGTAGACAAGTAAATTTGCACAGTTTTACACATATAAGTAGCACGGTTAAATTATATCCCCAGACGACTTTGTGCCTTCCACAAAGTTCGACACATTTCTTCATTCACAATCATCACGTGGTTGTTTACTTTTCATCGGTGTAGATGGGAATCAACTCACTATTTTGCTATTGATCGCTTGTTTATCCTAGTTAAATAGTCTATTTTTGTATTTGACACTATTACACTAAGTAGAGTATCAAAATAAATACGTTTTACGGCTGCTTATAGCGAACTTCCGGTCAAAATCAAGGTTCATTTAGGGTTAAAAATCCGATGTCTGTTTGGAAGTTGTTATCGCAATTGTAATCATCGCCGTGCTCTGAATTACGGCGTTGGTCGCTAGGGTAATGGGATTATCGTCGTCTGCTCCAATCAAGGCAGCAGACGATCGAATAAAATTCCTAAAGTCAAAAAAATGTATCATCACAATTGAACTCAAACCAAAAAAATATTCACGCAGTAAAACAAAATAAAACACAAGTCAAAAAATTTCATACAGCAACGTAAATTCAATCCCAAGTGTGTCTGACAGTAATTTGGCGTTCTGGGTGATATAATTAAAATTCTACAAAAATTCTTAAAGATTCTGGTGATATTAAAATCGAACCTGCTTTGATAGTACCGGTACTGGTATTACCTGGTACTGCTCGAAAGAAAATGATTCAGGTACTAAATAGTTAATATCTATTTTTGTCACCGCGTGGCGCTAGTGATTGTTTTGTAATGGCGAACTCCAAACTTTAATCGGATGAAATTGTTAGAGTAATACAACGATGGCTTCGTACACAAATGTCGAGCAATTGGAAGCAGATGCTAAAGCTACTGCGGCAAAACATGTTGCTAACATGATACACCGTGCGGATCAACTGGAAAAGGTCGAACAGTATAAACGTGGTACAATGCGCAAAAAAGTAGGCGTTAATTCTAATATTTTAATGTTTTACAAACGTAGAAAATTAGTAATAACATTATATTATGTCTGTCTATAGGCGTCAGTTGAAGCTTTACTTAAAACTGCGGTGCAATCTCAATTGGATGGAGTAAAAAGTGGTTTGAGTCAATTGCAAAACGCTCTGAACGATATTAGAGATATTAAAGTGAAGTAAGAAAATTTCATTTAAAAAAAATAAATACAAGATAATGATATTAACATTGATTATTTTGTGATCAAAGCTTAGGTGAAATTGGCGCCAATTTAAAGGTTATTCCCGAACTTAACGAACAGCTACAAGACGTGAAGGAAGAAAATTTAAAACATTTTCAGGTATGCATAAAAATTTTCAAATTAAGAGTATCCAGTAGAGTAATTAATTTTTTTTTTCAGTATGCTGTTGCGATGGAGAATTTAAAAAATATATTCAATGTCCCAGAAAATGTAGCCAAAGTCGAATTGTTAATAAATGAAGGAAAATTACTACAGGGCCACGTTTGGTAAATAGTACACAATAAATTAACCAAAATTCCAATGACTTAAGTTATATTACTCTACTAAAATAGGTTGTCTGAGTTGGAAAATTCACGAGATGATTTGTTATATGAATTATTCAAACTCCCGAACAAAAACGAAAGAGACACCATCGTACGAGATTTTAAAATCCTTCAATAATTTCTTATTTAATGAAAATTTGTTTCTGTTTTTAATTAGTTACTGGACAATTACTTCTCTGAAGTGAATGCGTTGTCTAAATCACTGGCCCAGCAATTGTGGCTTATTTTTAAACGTACTTTGGCAACAGTGCGAACAGAGCCGACATTGATTGTCTCTGCGTTACGGATAATAGAAAGAGAAGAAAAGTTTGATCAAATGGCAATGCAACAACAAAAACAAACTGGATTTCTTGCACCAGGAAGACCCAAAAATTGGCGTCAAAAGGCATTTTTGGTTATGGAAGAGACGATACAAGAACGGTGAATATAATTTTATACTATAATTTCAAAACAAAAATATTTTTTTGGTATAAAACATTTCAGACTTGAAGGAAATCAGTTGGAAGTGCGGGACGAAAACACAATGTGGTTGGTTCGCCATTTGGAATTAATTCGGTTATTGATTTTGGAAGATTTGCAAATGGTTAAAGTAAGTCTTACAACTGAGCAATTGCGTGGATTTATTTTTAAATATTTAAGTAATTTTTTTTTGTGTAGTCATTGTGTGTTCAGTGCTTTCCTCCCGAGTACGACATAGTTAATAAATTTGTAAAAATGTACCACGGCTGTCTTTCAAAACACGTACGAGATTAATTTTTAACATTTTTATATTAATTTGAAATTTTTATAATTTTGGTATGTTTTAATTCTAGTTATTGGATATCATCGCGTGTGGTTTAGAAAATGAAGAATTTGTGACAATTCTTATGTGGTTAAATTCATACGAGTACGAAAAATTTTATGCGCTAAACTGTAAATATTTTAATTGTATCTGTGACAAATTTTCGTGTCCTTATTATTAGAGGTCCAGAATTACTAAAACATCCGGATATTAATATTGATATAAAGGAAATTGGTCCTTTGCTCGATCCTGCAACTGTTGGAAGTCTCCAGGAAAAGTAAAACGCTTTTTTATACTGAAATATCAGATTGTACATTACTGTAATAATGTAATATTTTCTTAGGTACGTGAATAACATTGAACAAAATTTCCAAGTTTGGATGAAGAAGACTGTTGAATCTGAGTTGCAGGTACATTCAACGAATCTCGTAAAATTAATTTTAATCAATTTTGTCAAATTGCGTTGTTTTCAAATAGGATTGGTACCGAAATCTCGAGCCTGAATCTGACGCAGATGGTTGTTATCACACTACTCTACCGATTGTAGTATTCCAAATGATAGAACAAAATGTAAGTTACTGCTGTAAAATACGAAAACGTAGCATTCTGTCGTAATATTGTACGGAGTAATAAATATTTTTATTGTGCTGTAGCTTCAACTTGCTAAGCAGATTGGACCAATTTTAGTTTCCAAAGTTTTACGAGTTAGTATGGTTCAAGTGTCCAAACTTGGGAAATTATATTATGGTAAATTAGTGTAATTTTTGTTAAATTGATACGGTTAACTTTAAATTATGAATATTTTTCAGAAACTATTGTTGATTTTAAAAAGCAATACTTCCAAGATCGGAGCAAATTTACGTATTTTACGCGTTACATGGTGAGTATCGTATTTCTTAAGCAGCTAGGACACATTTATTTCGTGTATTATCCGTAGGTAGCAATGGTCAATAATTGTTCACACTTCGTTGAACTTTGCCACCGGTTGAAAAATGAATTTTGGAAACCAGGAATTCACGACAACGATGCTGCTCGTCAATTTGAATCAATGGTTACAACATTCCAACGGCTTCGAGAACAAACGTAGGTTTTATTTATTATTTTGAAAGCATTTTGATTAATTTTTTTAAGTACTCATGGTATCAACTCACTCGATAGTTTATTTAAAATTTATTATATTTTTAGATTGCATTTTCTCATCGAAGAAATGTTGATTGATCTTAATCCTCACTTTCAAGACTTGATGACCAGAAAATGGTAACTCCGAAACTAATTCTTTGTAAATAAGTTAATGGTATTTTTTTCATCTTGCTGCTTTAGGTTAACGAGCAGTGGTCCAATGGACACAATCTGCGTCACTTTTGAAGATTACCACGCAGATTATCAACATTTGCGTCCTAAAAATTACGAAGATGTACTGAGTCTTATTCAACATAAAATTCTAATGAACTACATCTTGGCAGTATTGCTGAAGTAGGCAAATTACCAAATTAGTCCGCAATTAAAATCAATAAACCGTTAAAATTTTGCTTTTTAGGCGGATAACATTTTCCAATTTTGACGAGAGAAAAGGTGGTGCTGAGAAAATAATACGAGAAGTAGACCAACTGCAGAAATTAATAAAAAATTGGGCTCCTCACGTTTCTAAAGTACCGTAATTAAAATTATATGTAAACTTAAACATTTTTTAAAAAACTATGTTTGATATTCTTTTAGGTTGATTCGCCTAATGACATCTTAATTCGCTTTGCTGAAGTATTAAAAGTCAAAGATAGAGAAATTTTGCCTTTAATTCTATCTGTAAGAAATTAATCATTTGATCGCTATTTGTTAGACATAATATTTCCGTTTATTTTTTATTTTTGTAAAGGGCTTAATTCATAAATATCCTGATATGACTCAAGACCATTTATCCGCATTGCTCGGACTTCGAGATGATCTCGGTTGGTACGAGGTTAAAAATGTAAGATTTTCGCTACAAATATAAGAAAAACTGTTTTAATTCGTGTTTTCTGGTATTAATGTTTTAGATGGTTGGCGAAATAATCCCGGAAACAAAAGATACTAAAGGTGGATCTATTCCCAAAAGTATTTTGTCTCAAATTGAATTACCGTCGTTATTTGGTCGTAGTGGCAACGTCGCGTAAAAATACAAATTAAGACGAAAATTATATCACAAAATGTTTATTCTTAGTGACTTTATCGTTGATTTATATAATAAATAACTTCATCGGGCGTCGAACACAATAACTGAAAAAGTAAATTATCTCAAATTATGCTCTGCAATTCTTAAATAATAAAGTATAAATTAAAATTTACGTCGTTTCGTTCTCTTCTTGTACATAATACGATAACCACATTCTCGACACCGAATTGGATCTCTGGCTTTGATTTCATTCTCGTTGTGACATTCTGCAAATTAAGAAAGTAATAAATAAACAAAATTTAAAATTTTTTGCAGAGGAGCATTAACATGTGACTACGACGCAATTTACCTCCACAAATATAAACCATCGGTTGTTTAGGCTGCGGAGCTGGTGGTTCTTTCCCCGGTTCCATTTTACAGCGCAATAATCTTGGCTATCGTTGCTGTATTTACAAATTCGCCCTTCCTTCGATCAAACAGCACAAAACGTTCGCTAGAATTTTCGCACGCGTGTACTGTGTACTACGTCACAAAAAAAAGACGGCTTCAGTGGTAAACGTCACCACATTGTAACACGAATTTCGATTGGTCGCAACAACAGCGCCACCATGAGCGCCACCACAATTCGTTCAAAGCTTTTGGAACAAGCCGCGCCATTGGATCTTTGTGATATACGTTAAAAACTCAGCGGTGGATTTGAAACGTTTCCGCGCATTTCTCAGCTGAATCAGAGAACGGCAGGAAATTTGTCTTCTCCTGCTCGGATTCACGATGCTGGTAAGTCTGATTATCTACAACTACGTAAGATACGATTACCACAATAGCAATATTAGTTAAAACTTACGTAAACCGGGATTTAGGTTTACAAATTCCAATGTGCAAACTTTCTTTATTGTTCTAGTTCTACGCTAGTCGTGGAATTACCCACAATTTTTGACGAAAAATTCTAAAAAATAATTTAACGTTAAATTTTTGGATTATATATCGGAGGATTACTTTTCCTCAGTTTTTATTAGTTAGGGTTATTTTTCATTACGCCTAATTTATTTTTTAAAATGATTAAAAAAATTTCGTTAGTTAACGGGCTTGATGAGTCACACCAGTTAAGCCTGTTACAAAAATTTTCGGTGGTTGCGCGGGAAATTAGAACGAACTGGGAATTCTTTATTATGTAATATCAAGTATTAGATAATTTTAACGGTTTTGACAAGTTTTATTTGTTTATTTTGTAGATGGAGAACGAACTCTGGGATGACGAAAGTCTTTTAGGTGCATGTGGAGGCTTAGACCACAAAGTAAACAAAAGTGGAAAAAGCACGCCTGATCATTTTTATCCAAGAAATAACAACCTGCTGGACAGTGGTTATTCATCTTTACCTCCATCGCCGTCACCAAGTTTCGAACAAAATCGATTATGGCGGAAAAGTTTGAGTCTCGAGGATTGGGAAAGTTCGCCGATTAAAAAGAAACCGAATACCAGGCGTCTTCGTCGAATAGACACTGAGGATATTAAACGGGAAATTACTTTTGACATCGTGCCGTGTTGTCATCGCCGTTTAACCTTGTCAAACGACCAAGTTTCGAGCACGCGATTACGATTTTCGCCCGAAACTTATGTACAATATTCGAATAGAGGCGTTGACTTTTTGGGGAATTTGGTGTCGTGTCGACACGTTGTTTCGAAAATATTTTCGTTTTTGGAGGGAAAAGATTTAACGTCGGTGTGTTGTGTTAACCGGTTGTGGAAAAATTTGTGCGAAAAGGATAAAAAAGCGAACGCGAAACGAAAAGAATTTTTAGAGATGCTGGTTGTCAACAAGGAAAATCCTTTCGTGGTAAAATTTATTTTATCTAATCATTTTATTTTGATATACATAAACTCACGGTATTTTATTTTGTTTTTGCAGAGAATTCGACCCAAAGAAGCAACGGATGAAATTCCACGAATTAAAACGCCTTTAAGCGCGCATCAACCAACGATAGTCGTTCGATCAGCTCCGGTTATTAGCAAATTTCAACGATTTGTGGAGGTAATTTACATATTTTTAATTTTAAAAATCTTAGTTTTTTAACATTGGATTTTCTATTTTTTTAGGTGGGTCGTTATTTACCAAGAGACGGTCATTTAGTCAAATGTTTACAATGTTCTAGTCCTAGCAGAGTATTAAGCAAATCGTCGTCGTTAGCTATTTGTACTAAAAGTACTTGTTTGTATCAATTTTGTTATTTATGTTGTGCTGGTTATACCGACGGGCACAAATGCAGGGGTGTAAATAGTTTGGATCTTGGAACGCCGACTACGTCGCGGCTTGGGGGAAGAAAGAGTCGAAAGAATTTGTTACGATTAGGGCCATCTTAACGTTACTAAATGATTATATAGTGAATTAGGGTTGGTTTATAATAGCTTAAGTGCCAAAAGTTGTTTTAATTGAAAATTGATGTTTATATTAATTAATTATTTTTATAATTCAAGCTGCTTTTAATACTTTTAATACTTTTAAAGAAAACACGAAAGTGTTGAAATAATTTTCTTTACATTCCATTTACAAAAAGTGCAATAAATTTGCCATAATAAAATTTCTAGAGAATAATGTAAACTAAGTTTTTTAAAACTGTTTTTAATCATGGAATTTAACACAATTTCAACAAAAAGAAATAGATAATTTGTTAATAAAATTAAAATCGCATTTTGCGTAATAGAACAAAATTTTGTACATTCCACGAAAATAAATTTTTTTTTCATCATTTTAGTGCGAATATTTCCATTCCTGTAAACAGTAAAGTACCTCGTCCTTGTCATCCAGACTACAAATTACAACACTTTTCTTAACACTGTTTGCGAGACGGCCTTTCACCAAAACATCGAACCAATTGATGTTACTTTTTAATGGTTTACAAACCGCAATAAATTCAGCATGACTGCAAGCTGGATCGGCTATGAAAAATAAAAATTATAATTTAGTTTTAGTTATGCGAATTAATTCGAAGAATAGTTACCGGTATAAACTAAAAAATCTCCACCAAATTTTAATCCAGGTGTGAGGAAATAACCTAACTCCCAAAGATTTTTAAATGTCAAGTAACGCAATTTTTCGTCATCGTTTTGAGGAAACTGCCATTTTGCTTTTGAGCATTGAGTTTCCCAAGGACTTTCTAGTTGTGATAGAATAATGATTAAAATATTTGGGAGAAAATAGATTATTTTCCGTGTAGATACCAGTAAAAATTTGAACCATAGCTTGCGATGGTGAAATTCGTGGAATCTTGTCGATTTCATCTTTTAAAATTTGTTCAGCGCTTTTTGGTTCACCTGCAACGCCCGATTTGTTTGATGCTTTCCATTTTTTCATTTTTCCTTGTACGATTATGTCTGCCTTATCCATAATCATTCTTTTTCGTTCTTCTCTGCACAAATTACTTTGTTGTTGGAACGATTGATGTCTAAATAACGCAAAATCTTTTCCATCATCATCAGTTGGGGTTCGTTCGAGACGTTCAACCAACTCTGCGATTCCTAAAAACAAAATTTAACAAGCTACAATTTAAGAATAGATTGTTCTAAACATTATTTTTAAACTTAAATTGTACCAATACTCCAAAACCAAAATTATTTTGTACTCGCCTAAGTTCGCACGTGTCGAACATAATCACTTATTTACCTTTTTCAGCTAACAACGTCGCTTCTTCACGCATAAGCTGCATTGGCAAGCCCAAGATCTTATTTTGGTTAGGTAATCTAGGTAAGCAACCGACCATCGTCCCCATAATTCGATGTTTTGTTCGTAAAGTGTTAACATCTACAAAATAATCAAATAATAAATTATTTTTACTGACACCTCACTTACAAATACTAAATATGTGGTACCTTCAGCATTCCACACGAATGCCTCACCGTGCAGAACATGTAGCTTGATCATGGTTTAAGAATGTTTCGTTTAAAAAATCACAACAAACTGACTGCACGTTTTCTGTTTTTGCGGACATGTTTGTTTTCGGTGACGTCAAAAGTACGTCACGTGAACGATAAAATGTTATTGGTCAGATTTTACAATTTGGCGGCAAAATCCCATACGGCATGGTGATAGCTGTCGTCTCTTGTTTCTTTGTCGATAATCAGAAACCGAGTTTTTGGCTTTGAATTTGTCAATTATCTTGAATTTGTGGAGAAATTATGGACGGAGACGATATTGAGCAACGTCTGCGAGGAGTCCAGAACGAATATTTGAATTTTCTAGATGATGGCGTAAGTTTGGTGTTCATTGTGTTTCTAGAATTTTTTTAGGTTTATGTTTGATAATTAATTATTTTGATTTAAATGTAGCAAGATCAAGGTTCTTATACTCAGGCTGTTAAAGACATGATTAGTGATAAGCATCGACGTTTAATTGTGAAGATTAATGATTTGCGAAAATCTAAATTGGCTAATAGAGCTGAACAGTGAGTTTGCTTTATTTTTAATATTTTACGGTAATTATAGTAACTTAAAATATTGTCATTTTGTTATTTTTACAGATTAATTAGTTGTGCGTTTGAGGAAATCATTGCTTTTCAACGAGCCCTCAAAGAGTTCGTTGCGGAATGCGACCCAACGTACGCGAAGCAACACGAAGAATTTTTTATTGGATTTGAAGGAAGGTTTGTTGTCAACAAATTATAAAAAATAATTAATGTTGTTTTAGTAATATTTACTTTTTAAAAAATGTAGTTTCGGTTCCCGACACGTAACTCCTCGAACGCTAACTTCAAGATTTCTGGGAAACATAGTTTGCGTTGAAGGAATTGTGACTAAATGTATAAAAATAGCTGAAAAATTGCTTTTAATTGCATGACTTTGTAATATAGTATTCTGGGAATTATATTTTAGGTTCATTAGTGCGTCCGAAAGTTGTGCGCAGTGTGCATTACTGCCCAGCAACTCAAAAAACCATGGAAAGAAAATATACCGATTTAACGTCGTACGAAGCTTACCCCACGACAGCTATTTATCCAACTAAAGTAATTACAAAATAGCTTTAAAATGTACAATATGGCTACAAAATTAATTTATATTTCAAAATAGGACGAAGATGGCAATTTATTGGAGACTGAGTACGGTTTATCTACGTACAAAGATCACCAAACATTTAGCATTCAAGAAATGCCGGAGAAGTCACCTCCAGGACAACTTCCAAGATCAGTTGATATTATTGCTGACAATGATTTAGTCGACATGTGCAAACCCGGAGATCGAGTTCAAGTTGTTGGAATTTATCGTTGCTTACCCGTGAAAAAAGGATCATTTACATCTGGAACTTTTCGGTAATTTTAATGTAACACAAAATATCTACAAATATATTTTTTTTGACAATAATACATTTTTCTAGTACAATTCTTCTTGCCAATAACATCTCGGTGTTATGCAAAGAGATTATTCCATTGATTACAAAGGATGACGTTACCAAATGCCGTATGTTAACTAAACAGAAAAGTGTAGTAAGTAAAATGTTATTTTATAAATTAATTTACTGAATCTGCATTATTATTTCTAGGACATTTTTGATTTATTATCGAAGAGCTTAGCTCCTTCTATTCACGGACACGAATACATTAAAAAGGCTCTGTTGTGCATGTTAGTTGGGGGAGTTGAAAAAAATCTATTAAATGGAACTCGACTCAGAGGGTAAAACAATTTTTGTGTTTTATACAAAGTGAATGACATTCTTTTTTAATATTGCAGCGATATCAACATTCTCCTTATTGGAGATCCATCAGTAGCTAAATCTCAATTACTTCGGTATGTGCTCCATTCAGCTCCTCGTGCAATCGCCACGACTGGACGAGGATCTTCCGGCGTTGGGTTGACTGCTGCTGTCACGTCCGATCACGAAACTGGTAACATTTTCTACTTTTGTCACTGAATTTGTTTTAATTTGAAAATTGATATTTTTTAGGCGAACGTCGACTCGAGGCTGGAGCAATGGTGTTAGCTGACAGGGGGATTGTGTGTATTGATGAGTTCGATAAAATGTCAGATATTGATCGAACGGCAATTCACGAAGTGATGGAACAAGGTCGAGTAACCATCGCCAAAGCAGGAATTCACGCACAGTTGAACGCTCGGTGTAGTGTATTAGCAGCTGCGAATCCTGTGTATGGACGGGTAATGAAAAATTTATATTCTTATAAATGTAAAAATAATATTTTTTGAATTTTTAATACATTTTACAGTATGATCAATATAAAACTCCGATGGAGAACATTGGGCTGCAAGACTCGCTGTTATCTCGTTTTGATTTACTGTTTATTGTGTTGGATATTGTGAGTTTTTAGGAGTATTGCCACTAGCATTTTGCGTTTTTAATTTTGAATTGCTTAAATTTTTAAGGTGGATCCCGAACATGACCGACAAATTTCGGACCACGTCGTGCGCATGCACAGATATAGAAATCCTGGTGAACAAGAAGGAGAAGGTAAATTATTTTTTAAACTATCGAATTTGTACCAACGAAAAAAAAATTTTTTTTTTAGCTTTCCCAATGGGGATGGGTGTTGATTTACTGGCAACGAAAGATCCTGACGCAACGGAAAATGTTGAAGCTAAGAGTACGATTTACGAAAAATATGATTCGTTACTTCACGGATCATCTCGAAGTAGAAAGTATAAACGCGGTATTTTGTTTGATCACAGTGAATCAAAATGTTATTTTTTTTAATTTCAGGGATAAAGTAGTGAGTGTAGCGTTTATGAAGAAATATATTCACGTCGCTCGTCAAATTAAGCCAGTACTGGATGATGACGCAGCTGAGTGTATCGCCGAAGAATATTCCAGATTAAGATCGTACGATTCGGAGAACAACGAATTTGCTCGGGTATTCATTCTGATTCTCTAATGCGTACACTAATTCTAAAGTAAGATTTCTGTTGTAGACTCAACCAATAACTGCTCGAGCTTTGGAAACGTTGATCCGTTTAGCAACAGCGCATGCGAAGATCAGATTGTCTTCGTTTGTTCAATTTAAAGATGCACAAGCAGCAATTGAGTTGGTTCAGTTTGCTTATTTTAAAAAGGTAAATAATGTGGAAATTACTAATATTATTCAGTATTTAAATTGCAAAATGCTTTATAAAACAATTTCAGGTTATAGAAAGAACGAGAAAACGTCGTAGAGAAGCGATAAATTCTGAAGAGGAGGAAGAAGAAGAAGAAAATGGCGATGATGATGCGACAGAATCTTCTCAAAACCAGCGTAAAAAAACTCGTTCTGCCAAAAAACCTGGCGAAGAAGGATACGATCCCTACGATATCGATGGTCTGGATGATGAAGCTGAAGCTGAAATTGCTCCTAAGAAAAAGAAAAAAGTTAGCCGAAAACCACTCAGTGATGAAAGTATGGAAGTAGATGTGGGCGATAGCGAAACAGTCGGCACGATTACAGTCGAGAGGTATAACATTGTAAATTATTTAAAAGCGTTAATTAACATAATCAATTGTGTGATTTTGTTTCTAGGTTGGCGAAATTCAAATCTCATTTATTTAATCTGACGAGTCGAGAACATGCTCGTACAATTTCAGTTGTTGCTGTAATTGAATATTTAAATACTGAGGAAAAGGATGAACCGTTTTTAAGGCCTGAAATTAACGCTGCGTTTGCTAAAATGGACGAAGACAATGAATTAATGATTACAGATGGAACTATTTTCTTACTTTAATGCGTTATTTTATATTATGGTGTATTTTTCAGATTACTGAGTTAAATAATAATAAATAAGTATAATTATAATAAATGCTTGAGATTTTTATTGATCTTTATTTCTGTAAAGGATTTCTGGCGCAAAAGGTATATATCTCTTTTTTTATACTTTTATACGGAGCACGGAGTAATTATTTTCATTTTCAAATACGCGTGTCACTTGTTTTGAAATCTTCCCACAATGCCATTTTTTACAACAGCCAATCAGATAAAACTTAACTAAATGTGAATTATTTTTCGCACATGGCGATGGGTCAAACGATATAAACGTGTACAATTTATTTAACAGCCATGAAAATTAAAGTTTTATGCCGAAATCCTGACGATTATTTACGCGAAACGAAAAGAGACATTCACAAAGGTAAATTAACAAGATTAAACAATTTTTACAATCGTAAAATATAATTTTTTATAGTTAACCCTAATTCAAATTCTGTTCATAGTTCCTAGGAATTTTGATCCTGCATTACATCCATTCCAAGCTTCTAGAGAATACATACGAGCGTTAAATGCTGTGAAATTAGAACGAGTGTTCGCGAAACCCTTTTTAGGATCGTTGGATGGTCATAAAGACGCGATTGAATGCATCGTCAAACATCCCAAAAAATTATCTTACATCGTATCTGGTTGTTGTGATGGAGAGGTAAAAATAATTATGAAAATAGACAGTAAATAGCATGTATTAATTTACAATTATTTGTGTGAATCAGGTTAAAGTCTGGGATATTTCTCAAAGGAAATGTACGCGAACGATTCAAGCACACACGGGTTTTGTAAGGGGGATTAGTTTTCCTAGGCATGGAAATTATTTTTTTACGGTAATGCCTTCAATGATTTTTTTGTGATTATTATATTTATCTAATAAAGTAATTTGTTTTGTAGATCGGTGATGATATGAATATTAAGCAATGGATGGTAGATGAAACTGAAACTGAAGAGGAGCAAATTCCTCACAACACGCTTATAACAAAAGTAAAAAAAATTATATTAAACATTAACTGACATTGATTTATTTAAATTACGGTTTTTATTTTTCAGACAATGTTAACGGGTATTAACCATCATTGGGTAAAGCCGATGTTTGCTACGTGCGGAGAAAAGATTGACATTTGGGATGAATCTCGCGCAGTGCCGTTGCGTTCGTTTACGTGGGGCGTGGATACGCATTGCTGCGTAAAATTTAATCCTGTTGATGTAAGAAATAATAATTTTTTCTGTTTATTATTATCTTTATCATATATTCAATAACTGATCACTACGATAATTTTTCAGACTAATATATTAGGAAGCTGCGCTAGCGACAGAAGTATTATGATTTTCGATATAAGAAACTCAAATCCAGCAAGAAAAGTAATTCATTTTAAAAACAATTAAATATTTATTTTATGTAACTAATTTAATTCTTCCACGTAGGTTACGCTTCAACTAAAAAATAATGCAATTTGCTGGAATCCAATGGAGTCATTCGTTTTTGCCGCTGCTAGTGAAGATTATAAGTAATTTAAATCAAATTCAATTTAAATTTTTTTATTTAATAATGGTAAAAAAATAACTTTTTTGATTTTAGTGTATATACTTTTGATTTACGTAATTTGAGGAGGCCGTTACATGTACATCTTGATCACGTTTCCGCAGGTAAAAGAAAATCAGAAATAAAAATTAAATCAAACAGTATAAATTTTTTTTTAGTCCAGTATGTGTGTTTCAAAAATGTTTTTCTTTTATTTAGTGATGGATGTCGATTATTCGCCGACTGGACGAGAATTTGTCACTGGCAGCTACGATAAAACAATTCGTATTTTTAATGTTGAGAATGCTCACAGCAGGTTTGTAATCTCTTAATTTTGCACTCAAGCAAAGAACTTGATTAAAACTGATTTATAACAAAAATTTTAAAACAGGGAGGTTTATCATACAAAACGAATGCAACGTCTCAAGTGCGTGTTGTGGTCCTACGATAATCGATACGTACTATCGGCTTCGGATGAAATGAACATTCGTCTATGGAAAGCCAACGCTTCTGAAAAGCTTGGAGTGGTGAGAATAATTTTTCCTTTGGCTACAAAAATTCAAGCGTTGCGTTTGTAATTAATCTGATTTATTTATCCTTTCTGTAGCTGCATTCGAGAGAGAAAGCTGCTGTTGACTACAGTAACAAATTAAAAGAAAAATACGGAGGTCATCCTGAAATTAAGAGAATAGCGAAACATCGACACGTTCCTAAACACATTTACAACGCGACTAAGGAAATGAGAGCGATAAAACAGTCTAAATACCGGAAGTACGTTTGATATTCGATTGTTTTAACATAATTTATTTTTTTGGTGTAGAATATTTTTTAAACACGTTAAATTTTTGTTTCAGGGATGTTAATCGCAGAGCTCACAGTAAACCAGGATCAATCCCTTTTGTCTCGGAGAAAGAGAAGCACGTTGTAGCAGAACACGAATAAAAAGAAAATTATAACGCGGAAAGATAAATTTTTCCAAGTGACTGAATCGAATTTGGTATAAAAAGGTCAGCTTTTTCAAGTTTTAATCGCAACTAATTTCGTAGATTTTGTCGCTCTGGTCACGCCATTAACCGATTTTCGAGTATGACTGATTTTTAATCATGTTTTCAATATTTCGTTTGTCTACAATTTGCAAATTGTTGATAGATAATAAACTGTATATAAAATTAGACCAAAATGAAGCCTGAATATAATCATACGCAATCCTTCACTACAGGATTGGTTTACTGAAAAATTGTCGATAACGCAGACATGACAAATTTTCGGTACAAATGAGGTGAATTTAAAGTTTATTCGGAAAAAATAGTACACTACAGTACTGTAAATGGTACTTTTGAGTATAATAATTTTCAAAGTAGAATTTTAAGTTTTCACGAGAAAAAAGCGTAAACGTCAATTCAGTAGTGTTGTCAAAACAACGTTACGCCATATCGTCAAACAATAAAATACAGTTGTGACATGCACACCAACAACACGTAACAAAAATCAATACCGATATTTAACAATAAAGGACAAAGCAAAATCTATTTTTCAATAGAGAATAATGGTTAACAGCAACAGATACAAGGTAACTAATGAAGAATTACATTAGCATAATTGGGACAAAACTGTAGAACAATAACAACAGTAGCAAAAATTGTAGCAAGTAGGAACTAAGTTATATAGTGTGACAAATTACTAAGTTAGTAGTTGTTAGTAATACGCGCTATTCTAGTCGTCATTCGGTGGGGTTGTACCGGTACAAGCTGTTTTTTATTTATAATCATACCCTTCACCCGGTTTTTGACAAAATTACTAACGGCCTCTGTTATGTGTTCAAGCGCAGTCAAAACAGATAATCCGAGGAAAAAACCAATATTGCCACCGATATCAGAAATCAATGCTGAAAATGTGAATAAATAAGTTTCTCTGGTAGTTGCGCGATACCCGTTTGCAAAGCGTAAAGAAAAACTTGTAGCGTAGACTGAGTTACGTATTGAAAGTTGTTCCGTAGTTGGTACTGCAGTATGAACAGCGTGGTTACAGATTTTGGGACATTTGCATAATTCCGCCGACATGGAATCGTAGATTTTGACGGATGTGTTGTAAGCTATTACTATATCGCGCATCGTTGAGCACGTGACACGGTTGTCCAAATTTAGATACGGTAAACTAAATCCGCAACAAAAAATAAAATTCCTATAACATAAAACTTCGTAATTATTATAATAAACTCACCTGCAATGTATACCCTCATGTAGTCTTTTTCTTAAACATTTATTCTCGCAGTCTACAACTTCTGTTTCATCCTTGCAAGGCCGTGAAACGAGATTTAGGATGAAAAACTGCAATCGATAATGAGAGTATGAAAACGATTCACAGCTTGACATAATTTGTACAAAATTTATTACTTCCTGTGTCGTTAACTGAAAATCCACGCTACAATATTTTGGTATCGGTCGAACTGAATAGAATAATTCGTGGTCTGTATACAACAGGTCGCTCGGTATGTACACCTAATAAAGAATAATTCGTGATAATAGTAAGAGTACCAGAGATAAATACTAGTATTAAATTCTTACCCAAATATCGCTAGTCTCGTTAGGTGAAATATTTGGAATAACCGTGTGCAAGTGTTGCTTAACGTTAATTGTTAAATGCGTGTAGTAACCTTTGTAATAAAATTCTTCGTCTACAAGATTATAAATATAATATTACTTTAAGTCTTAAAATAATTTTGTCATTGGTTCTACTTAATCACCCATGTAAACTTCAATGCAGTTACCAATTATAGTTTGTAATGAACGTTTACTGACTACAAGTTCTTCCAGCAAATTTTTACCCTTTTTTAAAAATGGCATCTATGTTCGATTACAAAACAAAGTTCTTACGTTTATAAATTAATTTATCAAAATAATCTTACGTAAACATCAAAATCCACGAAATCTCTGTCAATTTCATACTTCTTCCAAATCATCTCGATACTAAAATTCAACTTAATCAATGGGTAATTCTCCAATTCCTTGTCGGATAATTTCCTGCAATCCGGGTTTAAATCACACAATTTTTTAACCTCACTCTTTACCATAGTATAAAAGTTTAAGTCGTCGAATCCGTAAGGACATAAAATAACCGGTGGAAATCGTACAACGTCGTCTTGAATAAACGTCGTGTCAGTTGTTGTTGGAACGCTGAAGTAAATGCTAAGTCTTTGAGACACAACCGTGAGACAAATTCCTAAGGAAATCAACAACCACGTCGCCCTAACGTAACGCACCGCATTGCTGTTAGTGCTGCTATGTTTACTCGTTGCTCTAGATTTCCGCTTATATTTTGCTTCTTCACGAGCGTACATTTTAAAAAGTTGTATTTTTGTTTTACGGGTAAAATGTGTAACGTGTTGTGCGTGCATGACACAATAAACATTACGAAAATAAGGCTAGTATTGGCAAAATAATGCATAAAGTTTGTAGCAACGAACTATAGTAGCAATTACGATAATGTGAATATTGCGTGCATGGTGTATCAAAATAAGTAACGTTAATTGAGGACAGAAACTAGAGTAGTGGTTTCTAACCTCGTTTACACGCGAACCACAACTTTCAAGAAATATTTGTCTGGGGAATCGTCGTTTGTCAGTCAAGAGATGAAGAAAGATAAAAGGAAATAGGGAGTAGATAACTTGATACTGTTCTGTGACAGGTCAATATAAACAATAATGTAAATGTAAACAACGCTATAAATGTTCAAATATGCGTGCATTATGTTTTTGAGCCGCGTTTTTTAATAGCCAATCGAAACACTTTTTAGAATGAAATATCGTGTGGTATCATTTCCAGTTTTGATTCTGGAGTTCCAATGCCACAAAACTAAACTAAATGTGAACGATTTGTTGCACATGGCGGATAACGTTATGGCACTTTATAACGGAACACGAATAAAAAGAAATTGACAACGCGAAAAAATATATTTTTCCTACTGGCTGAAAGGAATTTTCAATAGAGGCATAGTCTTAAATCTTTAAGGTATGATAGAGGTGAGCAGTTTCAAGTTTTAAACATATCTTACTTTTAAGGAATTTATCGCTTTGGCCACGTCATTAACCGATTTTCGAATATGATTTTATATTCTGACTTCAATATTTCATTTATATACGACTTTCAAATTCTTGATTGATAATTGAAGAAAAAGGGAATGCTTTGCTCAGCAGCCATCTACTGTATCAGTACGTGAAAAATTATTGATAAGGTAAATACAGCACGGTACAATATTTATTGGAAAAGATATACACGTAATCTAGTACTGTAAATGGTACGCTTGAGTATAATAATAATAAAATTAAATTTGTTGATGTTGTCGATCGAAATAACATTCTGTGCGTGTCTCTTTTCTGTAGCGCTTGCAGCAGCTGCAGCGTTACGACTTGGACACGAAAACGACAAGCGCCCATTATATCCTCAAATAATAAAATAATGACAATCGATGTAAAGCAACAATAAGCGCAACAAAAATCAATACCCACATTTAACAAACGACAAAGCAAATCTATTTTTCTACTACCGTTGAATTACAACAGCATAAATGGCGTTATAATAACGGCGCCAAAAACTATAGAACAGTGACAACAATAGCAGCGACGATCGTAACAAACGAGTTAATTGTTCCAGATTCGCGCTATTTCAGTAGTCATTCGCGGAGGTTTGACCGGTGCACGCCGCCTTTTATGTACATTCATACTGCTCACTCTGTTTTTGACAACAGTACTGACGGCCTCTGTTATGTAATCAAGTGCAGTAAAAACGGATAATCCGAGAAAAAACCCAATGTTTCCACCGATATCGGAAACTAATGCTGAAAATGTGAATAAATAAGTTTCTGTAGTAATTGTACGATATCCGTTTAGATAGTGAAAAGAAAAACTTGTAGCGTAATTGGGGTTGTCTATTTTAAATTCCTCCATCGTTGGTATTGCAGTGAGAACGACGTGTTTACAGCTTTTGGGACATTTGCAAAATTCCGCCGTCATAGAATCGTAGATTTCAAAGGATGCGTTGTAAGCAATTGCCATATCGCGCATTGTTGAGCACACATCACGGTTGTCGAAATAAAGATATGGCAAACTGATTAAGCAATAAGAGTTAAAATGTTTGTAACAATATCTGTAATAAAACTTACCTGCA
The DNA here is from genome assembly GCA_034696085.1 of Stigmatogaster subterranea. Lineage (NCBI taxonomy): Eukaryota > Metazoa > Arthropoda > Chilopoda > Geophilomorpha > Himantariidae > Stigmatogaster > Stigmatogaster subterranea. Next base: position 66,667 of record JAQIWS010000016.1, read on the forward strand.
ATTTACGATCTCAGACAATCTTTTTCGTAAACATTTATTCTCGCAGTCCACAACTTCCTTCTCATTCTTGCACGGGCGTGACTCGAGATTTAGGACATGAACCTACAATCAATAATGCTGATGAAAAAACAATTTACATTGCGCAATGTTGGACAAATTGATTACTTCTTGCGCAGTCAACTCAAAATTTATTTTACAATATCTTGGTATCGATCGAACTGAGTAGAATAGTTCTCGATCACTGTACAATTTGCTATTGGGTAAGAACAACTAATAAAGAATACTTCATTATAATAATGTACTAAATGTAACAATAAGAAATTATAAATTCTTACCCAGATGTCGTTGGTCTCATTGGGTAGAATATTTTGAAAAACCGTTCGCAAATGTTGCTTAACGTTGAACTTTAAATACGTGTAATAGCCTTTATAATAAAACTCTTCGTCTACAAGATTAATTAGGTAGTGTTAACTTAATTCTAGTAAAAGTATTTTACTTTGTGCTGCTTAATCACCGACGTGAACTTCAACGCAGTTACCAATAATGGTCTTAAATGTACGTTTATTTATCACAATTTCTTCCTGCAACCTTTTGGGCTTTTTTAAAAATGGCATCTGTGGTGGGTTAATAAACAAATTTCTGCTGATGTTGTAAAAACTAATTTAACAAGGTTATCTTACGTAAACTTCAAAATCCACGAAATCTTTGTCAATTTCAATCTTCTTCCAAATCATTTCGATACTAAAATTCAAATTAATCAATGGGTAATTCTCCAAATCCTTGTCGGATAATTTCCTGCAATCCGGGTTTAAATCACACAATTTTTTAACCTCACTCTTTACCATAATGTAAAAGTTCATGACGTCGAGTCCGTAAGGACATAAAATAACAGGTGGAAATCGTACAACATCGTCTTGAATAAACGCCGTTTCAGTTGTTGTTGGAACGCTGGAGTAGATGCTAAGTCTTTGAGACACAACCGTGAGACAAATTCCTAAGGAAATCAACAACCACGTCGCCCTAACGTAACGCATCGAATTGCTGTTAGTGCAGCTTGGTTTACTCGTTGCTCTAGATTTCCGCTTATATTTTGCTTCTTCACGAGCGTACATTTTTATAATGATGTACAGTATTTTTGTTTTACGGGTAAAATGTGTAACGGGTTGTGCGTGCGTGACACAATAAACATTACGAAAATAATGCTAGTATTGGCAAAATGATGTATAAAGTTTCTAGCAACGAACTGTAGTAGCAATTACGATAATGTGAATATTGCGTGAATGGTGTAACAAAATAAGTAACGTTAATTGAGGATAGAAACTAGAGTAGTGCTTCCTAATTTCGTTTACTCGCGAACCACAACTTTAGAGAAATATTCGTCTGGGGAATCATCGTTTGTCGGTCAAGAGATGAAGAAAGATAAAAAAAAATACGGAGTAGATAACTTGATACTATACTATGACAGGTCAATATAAACAATACTGTAAATGTAAACAACGCTATAAATGTTCAAATATGCGTGCATTATGTTTTTGAGCCGCGTTTTTTAATGGCCAATCGAAACACTTTTTAGAATAAATATCGTGTGATATCATTTCCAATTTTGTTTCTGGTGTTCCAATGCTACAAAACTAAACTAAATGTGAACGATTTTTTGCACATGGCGGATAACGTTATGGCACGTTACAGCGGAACACGAATTAAAAGAAAATAACAAAGAGAAAAAATATATTTTTCCTACTGGCTGAAAGGAATTTTGAATAGAGGTGAGCAGTTTCAAGTTTTAAACACATCTTACTTTAAGGAATTTCTCGCTTTCTTCACGTCAGTATTACCGATTTTCGAATATGATTTCATAGTCTGACTTCAATATTTCATTTACCTACGACTTTCAAATTCTTGATTGGTAATTAAATAAAAAGGTAATGCTTTGCTCAGCAGCCATCTACTGTATCACTGCGTGAAAAATTATTGATAAGGTAAATACAGTACGATATAATATTTATTGGAAAAAAGATACAGGTAATCTAGTACTGTAGTTAAAATGGTACGTTTGAGTATCACCAGACTGAATAATAAAAAAAATTGAATTTTTTGATGTTGTCGATCGAAATAACATTACATCCTGAAGTAATAAAATAATGACAATCGACGTACAGCAACAATAAACGCAGCAAAAATCAGTACCCATATTTAACAAACGACAAAGCAAATCTAGTTTTCTACTACCGTTAAATTACAACGGCATAAATGGCATTATAATAACGGTGCCAAAAATTGTAGAACAGTGACAACAAAAGCAGCGACAATCGTATCAAACGAGTTAATTGTTCCCGATACGCGCTATTTCAGTAGTCATTCTCGGAGGTTGTTCCGGTGCACGCTGCCTTTTATGTACATTCATACTGCTCACTCGGTTTTTGACAACAGTACTGACGGCCTCTGTTATATAATCAAGTGCAGTAAAAACGGATAATCCGAGAAAAAACCCAATGTTTCCACCGATATCAGAAACTAATGCTGATAATGTGAATAAATAAGTTTCTCTGGTAATTGCGCGATGCCCGTTTACATAGTGAAAAGAAAAACTTGTAGCGTAGTTGGCGTTGTCTATTTTAAGTTGCTCCATCGTTGGTGCTGCAGTGAGAACGACGTGTATACAGCTTTTGGGACATTTGCAAAATTCCGCCGACATAGAAACGTAGATTTCAAAGGATGCGTTGTAAGCAATTGCCATATCGCGCATTGTTGAGCACGTATCACGGTTGTCGAAATAAAGATATGGCAAACTGAATAAGCAATAAGAGTTAAAATGTTTGTAACAATATCTGTAATAAAACGTACCTGCAATTTACGGTCTCAAACAATCTTTTTCTTAAACATTTATTCTCGCAGTCCACAACTTCCTTTTCATTCTTGCAAGGGCGTGACTCGAGATTTAGAACATGAAACTACAATCAGTAACGCTGATGTAAAAACAATATAGATTGTACAGAAGTGTACAGATTGATTACTTCTTGCATAGTCAACTGAAAATCTATTTTACAATATTTTGGTATCGACCGAACTGAGTAGAATAGTTCTTGATCACTGTACAATTTGCTATTGGGTATGAACAACTAATAAAGTATAATTCATTATAATAATGTACTAACTGTAATACTAAGAAATTGTAAATTCTTACCCAGATGTCGTTGGTCTCACTGGGTAGAATATTTTGAAAAGCCGTTCGCAAATGTTGCTTAACGTTGAACTTTAAATATGTGTAGTAGCCTTTATAATAAAACTCTTCGTCTACAAGATTAATTAGGTAGTATTAATTTAATTCTGGTAAAAGTATTTTATTTTATGCTACTTAATCACCGACGTAAACTTCAACGCAGTTACCAATAATAGTCTTAAATGTACGTTTATATACCACAATTTCTTCCTGCAACCTTTTAGGCTTTTTTAAAAATGGCATCTGTGGTGGGTTATCAAATTAATTTGTGCTGATGTTATGTAAATACTAATTTAACAAGGTTATCTTACATAAACTTCGAAATCCACGAAATCTTTGTCAATTTCATACTTCTTCCAAATCATCTCGATACTAAAATTCAAATTAATCAAAGGATAATTCTCCAAATCCTTGTCGGATAATTTCCTGCAATCTGGGTTTAAATCACACAACTTTTTAACCTCTCGCTTCACCATATCACCAAAATTTGTATTCTCGAATCCGTAAGGACATAAAATAACCGGTGGAAATCGTACAACGTCTTCTTGAATACTCTGCGTTTCAGTTGTTGTTGGAACGCTTAAATAATTGCTAAGTCTATGAAACACAACCGTGAGACAAATTCCTAAGGAAATCAACAACGACGTTGCCCTAAAGTAACGCACCACATTACAAGGTTTACTCGTTGCCCGAGATCTCCGCTTACATTTTGCTCCTTTAAGAGCGTACATTTTTAGTTACGTTTTTGTTTTACAGGTGAAATATTTAAAGTGTCGTGCATAACACAAACTTTACGAAAATAAGGTTGTTATTGGTAAAATAATAATGTTTGTAGCAACGGATTACAACTAGCAATTACAGTAATGTTGTGAATATTGATTGCGTGTTAGTGTAAAAAAAATGAAGTTAATTGAAGTTATAAACTAGAGCAGTGTTTCCAACCCATACGGTTTAAAAATATATTTTAACACATGACAATATATTTTCAATATACGGCAATATATTTTTAGGATATATGGTATATATTTTGTCGGATAAAATATAATTTATAATCTCTGTCACATATATTGTATATGGAGTAAAATATATTTTAAAATATATTTTTGAGTCGTATGGGAAACTCCTCTTCCACGCGAATCAAACTCGAGAAACATTTGTTTGACGATCAAACGTTTGATAGGAAAAAATGTGAAAACTCGACATTGATACTTATAAATATAAACACCACTATAAGTAAGTACAAGCAACAATGTAAATATAAACTACTACGTATATTAATTACAAACAAGAATATTATTGCAAAATCCGTGAAATATAAACACCACGAGTAATGTGCGTAACATTTATAAGTGTACGGTACATAAACTCCTTGGTATACATAACTCCATGCATAACTACATAACACAAATTTATACTACAAGTACGTACACACTCTTCTTTTACACGTAGCCACCGTCTTTCGATCGCCTTTTGTGAGAATGGATAAACCAAATCAAATTTTACACCAACAACTACAATGATTGTAACGTTTTTGATAACAAATACAATAAAGGTACTAGTTTACAACAGTCGGTACAATTAATGTAGAATTACAGCAGCAACTTTTTAACAACAACTGCAGTAAATAGTTTTTCAATCTATGATGCAACGGCAATCAGCAACAAGAATAGTTACAAGACAACAATAGTGTGGCGATTGTAACCACAGAGTCGATGTATTATAGTGAGACAAGTGAGTTAATTCTTGGTAACAGACGCGAATCTAGTTATCTTGTGAAAATGCTCTACCGGTTTTGCAGACAGTCTATTATTTACATTCACAACAACCTTCCGTTTTTTGACATAAACACTAATGGCATTTGTAACGTATTCAAGTACAGTTAAAACGGATAATCCGAGAAAAAAACCAATGTTGCCGCCGATATCAGAAATTAAAGCTGAAAGAGGATATAAATAATCTTCAGTGGTAATTGCGCGAAATCCGTTTGCAAACCGTAAAGAAAAACTTGTAGCGTAGGTATTGTCTGTTGTAAATTGTTCCATCGTTGCAATTGTAGTGTGAACGGTGTGTTTACAAATTTTGAGACAATTACATTTGTCCTCTGACATGGAATCGTAGATGCCAATAGCTGTTCTGTACGAGGTTAATATTTCGCTCACTGTTGAGCATGTGTCACGGTTGGAGACATTATGAAATGGTAAACTAAACACGCAATACAAAATAAAAGGTTTGCAACAATTTCTCTGGATAATATTATAATAAAAATTACCTGCAATTTATACTCTCAGACAATCTATTTTTTAGACAGTTTATCTCGCAGTACACAGCTTCCTTTTCTTCACTGCAAGGGCGTGAGTTGAGGTTTAGAATGTTAAACTGAAATCCATAAAACGGTTGTAAAAACGATAGAATATACCAGAATGTATAAAATCGGTTACTTCTTGCGTCGATAATTGAAATTCCATTTTACAACGTTTTGGTATTGGTCGAACTGAGTAGTACAATCCGTGATCAGTGTACAATTTGTTGTTGGGTATATACAGCTATTAAAAGAATAATTCTTGATGCTATTACTAATTATACCAGCAATAAACTACAGTATATACTCATACCCAAACGTCATTGGTCTCGTTGGGTAAAAGATTCGGGACAACCGTGTGTAAATGTTGCTCAACGTTAATTGTCAAATAGGTGTAGTAACCTTTGAAATAAAATTCTTCGTCTAAAAGATTGAAAAATTAATGTTAATTTAACTCTAAGTAAAATATACTACTTTATTCAAAATTAATCACCTAAGTAAACTTCGACGCAGTTACCCATAATACTCTCGAATGTACGTAAATGTGCTGTAACGTTTTCCACAGGCTTCTTATGTTTTAAAAATGGCATCTGTGTTGGGAACCGGTACAAGAAAAAAATTTCTTCTCACATTATAAACACAATATAAGAAAATAAACTCACGTAAATTTCCAAACCCACGAAATCTTCAACAATTCCAAACTTCTTCCATATCATCTCGATAGTAAAATTCAAATTACTCAAGTGGTAATTCTCAAAATCCTTGTCAGATAATTTCCTGCAGTCCGGGTTTAAATCACATAACTTTTTAACCTCACTCTTCACCAAACTATCAAAGATCGCGTCGTCGAATCCATACGGGCATAAAACAACCGGTGGAAATCGCACAACATCTTCTTGGACAACCTTCGAGTCAGTCGTTGTTGGAACCCTGAAGTAATTATCAAGCCTCTGTGACACAACTGTGAGACAAATTAAAAAGGAAAACAACAACCACGTTGCCCTAAAATTGCGCATTGCTTTGTCAGGTTCAATTATTTCCTTAGCACTCCTCCTCAATTTTGCTTCTGCACGAGCGTACATTTTTACAGCAGTGGTGCGAAAATGTTTTTACGGGATGAAAAATGTATCGCGATTTGCGTGAGATAAGTATTATGAAATTATTATTATTGGTAAAATGATAAATAAAAGTTTAAAGTCTTTGGGGTATTGAATCATAGCAACGACTGCGATATAATGTGAATATCGATTGCGGGAAATAATTTATGGTGTTAATTAAGATTAATTTATGTGCTATCTTGGAGGTAGATATCTAAAATAAAATTTATAGCGCAGTACATATTTCTTGGAAAGTCATTTATAGTTTGCAGCATTGCTTAATCCATAACCTTCCATGACTATATATGGTTAAACAAGATTTCCTCTATTTATTCAAGCCCAAAATAAGTAAATTGTAGTACAAACTGAAAATTATTTTTTCCCAAGTGGTCGAACGAAATTTTGAACCTGAGTGTGCAACCTGAGCTTCACATTCACTTTATCTTTGAACGATTTTCCTCTTTCACGCGACGGCGCCGATTCATCTTTCAAAATTGGTTTATCCATCTTTATTTTAAGCCCCTCAATTTTCCCTGTTAAACCACTGTGCGCGATATCCGTCGTCATTTTCGAACTAACTCTCGGAAATTTCAAAGCAGTTGTAGTGCTTTCACGTGGAGCTAAAACAATTCGACTCTGCCTCGCTGACGGACTTCGACTCCCTAATGCTCCAGCTTTACTCGATACCGACGCTCGGCGACCCCCGAAGACGGATATCCGACCATGCGTTCCAACGGTACCACTACTTCTTGGAAAATGACCACCTTTTTCATCCTCCCATCCCATTTTGTCGGATATCGTAACGAGTTGTGTTTTTTGCGCCGCGATTTCTTTAGCTGAAATATCATTTAAAATATCTTTCATAATAAGTTGCATGTAGACTTCGTCATCGACTTTAGCCAGGGGTTGTAAAACTTCAGCGGAAGTCTCGCTCGCTGTTATCGTTTGGAATCTATGGTGTTTTATGACGTGTATGCTCCCTTGAGATGGCGCTGCGGTGGTTGACGGTTCCATAAATTCGACTAGTTTTGACGTATCGTGGGATTTTAGTTTCTGATCGTCAGTACCGACGGTCGTTGACGATTTGTCCGTTGATTGAAGGTGGGTCGAGGGTTCTTGACTTTGGGTTGGAATTTCTTTATCTCTGTGTTCTAGTCTGGATTCGAGAATGAGAGGCTGCTGTGGTTTGTCAGGAGTGAATAAAGATAATCTGATGGAGTGACTGGGGTCTTCTGCGAGAGCGGTGACGAGGAATTCTTTTACAAGTTTACCCAACTTGCGGACGTTAGCGTCTTGGATTTGAGGATTATTTCTCGAAATCATCCACCAGTTTCGGTATTTTTGCTTTAAATCCTCGAGCGCTGATTTTTCGGGAGAAATACTGCAAAATGTTATAAATTAGAATCAAATCTAATAATTATTTAGTTCAGTAATTTTTGTATAATTTTCACGTGAAAATCCGCTTGTCGTTGAAAATACCCATAGCAATTTCTATTAATTGAAATGGCGCTTCCCAATCTTGCCTTCGCATTAAAAACTGGAATAATTTTGGGTACGACGATTCCACTACAAAAGTATCAAACAAAGTGTTAATCTGCTGTTGAGTCCTATTTTTCGGCAGCATATTTTGAAAATATTTTACTCAGAGAAGGTGGATTTTCTAACATCGCATGTTGCTGAGGCAAAACGTGGATTATTGAAGCTCTTCCAGAATGATGCTCTCCAATAGATGATGCAACGAGAGCTACAGAACCGGACTAAAATAGAGAATACAATTTTACATTTTATTATAGTATTTACAGTAATTATATAATGTAAAAATAAAATTCTGATTTAGAATATTATTTTACCATAGATTTACGATGTCCTGTTGACGAGTGCTGCGTGCTCTCTTCTGTAATATCCATGGTTTATCCGATTTTGTTGTTGACTATAATAAAGTAAAATAAATAGATTTGAGGTAAATTTCGAGCTGTAATGGCAGATCTTGTGAGATTGTTTACAGCACAGGTAATATTGTTGCGAAATAATTTTACACAAATGCTTACGAAATTTCAAGCAAGTTGTCACAGCAGTTGATGTTTTATATTACAGTATTAATTAATTATCGTAAATGAACAAGGAATTTTATGGATTTGTTATTTTTCCATACTTGCCACCAAAAATATGGTACACGACGCTAGAGTTAGATGACGTAATTACTCTATGTTTGCGAATTTTGTCGACAGGCGTCGCGTCTAGCGGGTACATTTCCGGTTTGACTGCGTTTGATAATGGCGGAAGAAGTAGAATTATCGCATGTTCAAACAGAAAAACTTCTACAGTTTCAGGTATAAACTAACCGTGGACAAGTTTGTTTAATCGCTGTTTTATCGAGAATATTCTGTCGTTAAGAAATTAACACAAAAAAGAATCTATGATATTATTTCCATAAGTTGCTGTGTCACTTTTGATTACAAAAGTCAAGTTCACGGTTTATTATTATCAAAACTGTTTATGTGGTCGTAACAATTATTATCATTATAATTTATATTCTGTCACCCATTTTCTTATAATTCCTTTAACTTCGTCACCCTTTAATCTCGATATCGCATTCTTGTACCAAAGTGCTCTGCAAAATATAAATTATCTGGAATCACTCCAACGAATCATCAATTTTTAAACACTCCCTGAATTTTTCACCACTTGTTCTTAACACTAGAATAATATAAAACCATTCGATTAACTTTTTATTATTTACAGGATTTAACTGGCATTGAAGATATCGTAAGATGTCGACAACTATTAGAAGTTCACAATTGGGATATCGAAGTTAGCATGACTAATCATCATTAAACTAGAGTACTAGATGAAAAAATAAATCAAAATTTTTATCAGGTTGCTGTCCAAGATACTTTGAATATGCAAGAGGGTTCACCATCAGTTTTTCATCCACCTTCTCATAACGAAATTCCGGTCATAACTCATCCAGATGACCAAAGGTGATCGAAATATTTATAATTAAAGTGTTTTTACCTTAAATTTTACTCTTTTTTTGTAGAGTTTATGTTGCCAATGCCAACAGCGGGCAACTTGGAATTGTTGCGTGGACTTACTATTTCTTAACATTTCCAATTCGTTTAGTTTATAACACACTCTTTAATTTAATGGCAGTTGCGTGTAAGTATATAGCACTGTGCAGTAATGGTTGATTTTTGCGTGGACGAACCCAATCTTTCCATTTCTTTTTTTTTTCCTTTTTTTTTTGCAAGTACGATTAGTTCGGCCTGATCCAATTAGATGTAAGTGCTAATAAATAAACTTAATAAATTCGCCAAAAATTTGGAAATAAACGTGGTGTTATCGTGTTTTCAGACGTGACAGATCCTGTAGGTGACGTAATGAGTTTTATTCAAGAGTATGAATCTAAATATGGATTAGTGCATCCCGTATTTTATCAGGGAACTTATAGTCAGGTTAATTACGTGGACACTTTTTATTTTATTTTTGAAATTTAATGTTTTTATTATATTTTTACTAGGTTTTGAATGATGCGAAGCGAGAATTAAAGTTTCTTTTGGTGTACCTACATAGCGACGATCATCAAGATACTGGTGAATTCTGTCGGTAAGATTATTTAATTTTTCGTTGCCGTCCCAAAAAACCGAATTTTGTGTAAATTTGTAATTTTTTAGCTCAACTCTACGAAATACTGATTTAGTACAATATATAAATACAAACATGCTTTTTTGGGCTTGTTCTGTTCGAAGTCCAGAAGGATACCGGGGTAAATTTGTTATTGAATTATTTAAAAACTATGCCGTAATGAAATATTTTGTTTATTTTATTATTATGCAGTATCACAGGCTCTACGTGAAAATGGTTATCCTTTCTTAGCTGTGATAGTTTTACGAGAAAATCGAATGACGGTTGTTGCTAGAATTGAAGGCATAATGAAGCCTGCCGAATTGATAGCTAAATTACGGCAAGTTTTAAGTGAAAACGAAACGTCCCTAATCGCAGCGAGAGCAGACAGGTATAAATGTTTAATTACCGTATTCGGTTTGAATACAAAAATTTTGAGAATTTAAAAGTGATTTAAATTAAAATTAGACACGAGAGAAATCTCAATCAAACGATTCGTCAACAACAAGATGAAGCTTATTTAGTGTCACTCCATGCCGATCAAGAAAAAGATCGAAGACGTCGCGAAGAACAAGAGCAACGCGACAGGCAGGAGCAAGAAGTGAGGGACCAACAACTGGCTGCTTTAAAGAAAAAGGAGGTAAAAAATTTGATAATTTGCGATGAAAATTGAACAGTGGTTTGAAAATAAGGGGAATAAAAACTGGGTACACGCGATCTAGATGTAAAACTAACAATATTCGTGTTTTTCTCGAACTTGTATACACAACTTTATAAAAATTTTAGAAAAGGGTTTTTTTTCACAAGTGGTGATTTAAAAAAAAATATATTTTCAGGAAATCGATCGATTAAAAGTCGAATTAGCGACGTTGGTTCCTCCCGAACCACCAAATAATCATCCAGATTGTGTTCGCGTTGTTATTAAACTTCCCTGTGGAACGCGGTTAGAACGTCGGTTTTTAAAAACTCAGTCGCTAAAGGTTCGATATGAAAAATGAAATAAAACGAACACAAAAATATTTAATCTAAAATATTTTGTTTATTTTATAGGTGTTATATTATTTTGTGTTTTGCCAACCACGATCGCCGAATCAATTCCAAGTCGTGACCAATTTCCCACGTCGAATTCTTCCGTGCGAACCCACAACGGATAATCCAGACCCACCAACATTCGCGGCTATTGGTCTAGGCCCAACAGAAACTTTGTTCGTCCATGATTTGGACGCGTGACTTTAATGCTTTGTATATGCGTGGCGATGATTTTATTTATATATTTGATAAAAATGAAAAAAAAAAAAGACGGCAAGTATGCTTCTTCTCCCTGACGAAAAAAAATGATTCATGAGCAAAAAATTACGAAATCGTACAAATGACAAAGTGGTTAAACATTTGTTTGTCGTTGAATGTTTATGGTCGGGGAATTAGAAAAAAGAGATCGTGAGTTGGAAGAAGAGTTTAAAAAAGTTAAAAGTTAAAAAAAATATGAATTTTTACGCGATTCGGGCATTTTTGTTTTGGTAACAACAATTTTATTTCTGTATTAAAAAAAATAAATTAATGACTATTTTTTTTTTCAACGTAGTAATTTGTTTTGCAAAAAAAAAAAAAAAATTAAGCGATAAAGTTATTTTAGTTTTAAATTTTACCGTGGATGAAAAATAGCAAATAAAAATTCATTCGGTAGATTTTTGTTTTGTGACATTTAAAATTTTAATAAAAAAGAAATTACAGTATCTCGCTTCCTGCGGATCTTGACACAAAAAACTTCAATATTTTTCGTTAATGGATTCTTGAAAAACGCCAATAAATTTAGTTTGCACTGCGACGTGTCCTGTATTATCGAATCAGCAGAAGTCTCTGATTGGTCGAAATTTTGTAGCCTCTAAATTGCGAAATCGTTTTAATCTCGTCAACAGGCAACCGACATTGACCCGCTCATTGTTCACAAAAGCAAAAACACCGATCAGCGTACGCTGTACGACCGAAAAAACTCTTCTGCAACATCCGATAAACAATCTTTTTAGCTTAACCTAAGCCTATTTCGATACAAAGTAAGTAATCGTCAATAAAAAAAGCTACAAATCCCCTATTAAACTACGCTGCACGAAATAAAACGCGTGAAATTGTGCACAACTTAGCACGCCCTTAGCAAATTTGTCCACAATCAGTAAACATAACGTACGGTCGTTTCTTCGATCTATTTTTTACCAGATTGATTATTATCAGCAACAAAGTAGTGCAATGGGTGACAGTGACGACGACTACGATCGAAGACGACGCGATAAATTCCGTAAAGAACGCAGCGATTATCAAGACAGACGAGGAGACGAACGAGGCAGGCGAGATGAATGGGTTGATAAGTACGACTGATGCGTGGTTATTTTAAAAAGGGAGAAAGATTTAATTGTATTTTAATTCGATTTTATCGTTAGCCGCCGTGATTCTTGGGGCCGCGAACGGAATCGTAGAGAATACCGTGATTACGATCCTCGTAAACGAGACCGGTACACGCCACCCAGGCATGATGTTAGTCCACCAATGAAGCGAATGAGAAGAGGGGATTGGTAAATATTAAGTTAATTTTAAAGTTTGTGTGCTGAATTTTAAGTATTCTATAAAATTTAATTATTGTTTAAAATGGAAAAAAAATCGTTCGATTTGTTTTGAACAAATTTGTTGATGTGGATTCGCTAAAGCGAATTAGTTACTTTGAAAATTAGTTAAAATAACGTGTAGAATTTATTACACAATATAGATGTCTTTTTGTATTGATTTTTTGTGGAGAAAAAATAGTTTTTATTGCGAAAAATACACGGAAACATTGTCAAAAAATGTGCAATTTTGAACATGATTATAGAACTAATTCTAAATCTTGTTTTTCTTTTTTAAAAAGGGATGATCGTAATAATTATACAGGATATGATGTCGGATATGGCGGAGGTGCAACTGGAGGCGGCGGCGGTGGAGGAGTTGGGGGTGCCGGACCGATGGTTGGGAGTCATCAAAATTGGGGTCCACCACCTGATATAGCTGTTGCTCAACATGCGTACGGAGGCGTACCAGGAAGTGGTCAAAGGTTACTTTAATTTATTTTATTCGATGATAAGTTACGGATTATTTATTTTTATTCTTGTTCTTTTAGAAATGATCAAGACCATGGTCCAACACAGCCTCCTATAATGACATTCAAACAATTTTTAGCCTCGCAAGACGACACAATAGGCGATGAAGAAGCTGTGAAGAAGTACAACGAGTATAAATTGGAGTTTCGTCGTCTACAATTGAACGAATTTTTTCTCACTCATAAAGAAGAAGAATGGTATGAAATTTACAGTTTGCTGTAATTTTTTTCTGTTTATTCATTTCGCTTTAATTTTATCAATTTTTTATTTTTAAAATATCGATATTTGCAATATTAAATGTTTATTATACGATTTTTACGCAAAAGCCGTATAAGAAAAATTACAAAACGCTCAATAAGGCAAAAATCGAAAATCACAGTTACGTGCGATGAATTTTAAGCAAAATTTACACGTACTGTACTTGAAATTAGTTTTTAATTTAATTGCACGTAACTGATGAAAAATATTTTGTTTTTATACTTTATTTTGTTTACCCCGTGATAAATCAACGTTTCAGACTTAATTTAAGGACTCACGCTTTGATAGTGACTGTGCGGTGGGCTGCCTTATCTAAAATTTGCACCACACGTTTTGCAGTTTTGCAACCCTGAAAACCAAAAAAAAGCAAATCTACATCTCCATGATATTAGTTAGGGTTCACTGCGCACAATGCAGTGTAGCTGCTTTAGTTGTTAGGTTTAGTTAGGGACACGGTTCAACCTGCACCGAACTCGGGAATATTTAAAGAAGAAGGTGAGACTATCTTTTGGTTCGCCAAAAAATTCTGGGTGGCAGCTCGCAGTACGGTAAAGGTTATACATTCTTCAGTACTCTTTTTAAAAACAATTTTAAGAAATGATTTGGTAAAACGAAATTTAGAAATGGTTGAATGTTAAAATTCACTTTTAACGGTAAAATGTTTGGGACGAATATTTTTCGCGTTACCGAGTGTTAAGAACAAAATTAATTTTTATTATTTTTAATTTTTAGAATTATTTTATATAATTTATACAATTATTTATGAAAATTTTTCGAAGGTTAGTGTCTCATGCGTTTTGTTTTTGAAAATAGGTTTAAATCCAAATATCATCCGGAAGAATGTGGGAAACGCCAAGCTGATCAACTTGCTGGTTTAAAAAAGAGACTCGCAGTTTTTATGGAGTTGATGGGGAAAAGTCGAATGGATGTTTCAATTGACGCCGACAAAACTGACGAAATCGTAAAAGTGCTGGATTCTGGTAATTTTAATCGTAATTTATAAATTTTTGTGATTATTAATGCTAAATTTGCCACTTTATTTAGTTGTTATAAAATTGGAGGGTGGAAATGATCAAGATTTGAAAATTCTTGACCAAAGTTTGGAAGAAATTGAAAAAATCGAAAAGATGCAACAACAACAGCATCAACATCATCAGCAAGCGTTGGAAGAAGCGTTTGCTATTGAGAAAAAGTAAGAATCAAATATAAAAACTGTCTAATGTTGAATAGGATTAACAATGATTATTTTCTTTCAGAGAAAATCCTCCAAAGAAAAAAGAGAGAAGTGAAAAAACGAAAGATCCAGCAAAGGTATGTTAATTTTTCCGAATTTTGAAGATATACTTAAAATAATACAATTATTAAATGGAATAGACACATAAAAAGAATAAACGCAGTAAATACGACGAGAACGAAGAAAGTGGAAGCGATTCTGAAAGTGAATCGGACGTGGTACTGCCGGGTAGGACTAGTCGGTACGAAAGTGATGACTTCGACAGTAATTCTGAAGAAGAATCACTCTGTTTAGAAAACGCATCCAGCGACACGTTCAAAGAAGAAGAAAATAGTCGAGAAGCGGAAGAGCAAAAATCTGAAGACAACAACAAAGAAGAAACGAGACCAGCTGACAATTCCGATAACAAACCATCCAGTCCAGGTAACATATTTACTCATTTTACATATTTAGACTCTGACTAATTTTCAACCTGTTATCATTTTAAGTTGATGAATGCTCGAAAGAAGTATCCGACAGTGAAGTAAAATCTAACCCCGGTGTGGTTGAACCAGAAGAAAATGTGGTGCAGTCGCCTCGTCCGCTTCATCGTACATGTTCAATATTTTTAAGGAATCTGGCACCGACCATCACGAAACAAGAAGTGGAGGCGGTAAATGTTTGAAACTTAAAATTTCGTAAGATTGTAATAACACTAAACGAATTTGGTTTTGTAGATGTGTAAACGCTACCCTGGATTTCTTCGTGTAGCAATCGCAGATCCACAGCCCGAGCGAAGATTTTTTAGACGTGGTTGGGTTACTTTTGAAAGAGGTGTGAACATTAAAGAAATTTGCTGGAATTTAAATAATATTCGAGTAAGTTATTGAAACGGTTTGAGAGTTTTAATTTTCGTGAATTCAGAGATTTACTGTTTTTTTTTTTTGTTTTTTTAAATTGTAGCTTCGTGATTGCGAATTGGGGGCAATCGTTAATCGCGATTTAACGAGACGAATTCGTTCCATCAGTGGGATCGCGTCACATAAACAAGTTGTGCGTGCTGACATCAAAATTGCTGCAAAAATAGTTCAGAACTTTGACAGTCGTCACGAATTGTGGACTGATGAAAAGGAAACGATGGATAGCAGCATTCCTGTAAGATAATTATTTTTTTAACGTTAGATTAGTATGAAAATTTGAAAATAATAATTTTTTATTTTTCAGAGTTTTGGTTTAATATCCAAAAATCCACTTTTGAAAAACATTACTGACTATCTTATCGAAGAAGCTAATGCGGAGGAAGAAGAATTACTTGGAATGAGTAGTCAGGATGAGAAAAATAAAGACGAAGAAATGGAGACAACAGTAGAGAGAGACGATACGCTAATTAAAGTATGATTTTTATCGAGACTAATATCGTTTTGCAGCTAGTAATAATTCGTTATCTTTTTTCTTAAGGTTTTGGATCGTCTGTTATTATACTTGAGAATTGTTCATTCCATCGATTACTACAATCACAGCGATTATCCGAATGAAGATGAAATGCCAAATAGATGTGGAATCATGCACGCTCGAGGACCACCGCCGAGCAGTAAAGTCACCCAGCAAGAATGTGCGTTAATTTCTAATTAAATTTAGTAAATCCTAAACCAGTTTTTTTTTCTACAGTACAAGAATACACAACAACATTTGAACAAAAAAGTAACACGTTTCTCCAACCGTTGGTTAAGCTCAGTGACGACGAAGCGAGTAAATTAGGCAAGAAGGATCCAGACGCGTAAGTATTTTAAGTGACGAGAAATAGGACGAAGCTCGGATTTTCTAAATTTTCTTTTTCTGTGCAGGGAAGTGGAAAAATTTATCCAAGCGAATACGCAAGAATTAGCCAAAGATAAATGGTTATGTCCGTTAAGTGGGAAAAAATTTAAAGGACCTGAATTTGTTCGAAAGCACATCTTTAATAAACACGCGGAGAAAATCGAAGAAGTGAAAAAAGAAGTAAATATTACGTCATATTCAATTTTAAATCAATACTTTTTGTTATTGACAATTTAAAAATCTATGTTCCAGGTTGAATTTTTTAACAATTATTTGTTGGATCCGAAGCGTCCTCAATTAGCCGAACATCCTGGCAATAAAAATCAAGCTGGACCGATGCACAACGTTGGCAATAGAAACGATGCATTTGCAATGCAGCAACCACCAAACTATATGCCTTCGTTGCAATATGGTTATTCAGCGTACAGTCAACAACCCTCGCGTGGACATATGGGCCCAGGTCATATGGGAGGCGGAGGTGGCCAAGGTAAATAATCAAAAAAATTTTCAAATTATGGAATATTAATAACATTATTTTAGGTGGATTGTATTCGGGATCTGGAAATTTTGGAGGACGTGGAAATTATAATGACAACTATCATCGATCAGGAGGGTCGTATTACCAGAAACGAGGAAGGTAAAATAATTTATGTAGCTGTAATGTAAATTTTACTGTTAAAAACAATTTTTTTTCCTCCCGTTATTCCGCTTGTATTCAGTTTTAGATCTTCAAAAAGCATGGAGAACGATAAACTAATTCCCTCATTTTGCTTTTTCTCTTGCACTAGGCGTCAAGATCAACGTGAAATTGTAGGCTATCATGATCTAGATGCACCTGAGGATACCGAGCTCTTTTAAAGTGTTTGGTAATAGCCTTTTTAGATCACATAAATTGGCCCTGGGAAAACATTTTTTGATGTTGTTATTTCAGTTATTTGTTTTTATCTTCGCCTTTGCTTGAAAAATTTTAATTGCGAGTGTTTATTTTAATGTTAACATAAAATTGCCTTTTATTTGAAGCGTCATTAATATTCTATTTTATTATTTTTTGTTGCAGGGTGGGACGAAATGAACACAGAGATTTAATTCAATATCGAGACTTGGATGCCCCGAATGACGTTGACAGTTTTTAAAAACATTTTGTTCAAAGAGATATCCGATTATTTTTATTATGTATTTTTTCCTTCTACTGTTTACAATTCATGCTCATCAAGCCATTTTTACATAATTTTTTTTAGGTTAGAGGTAATGAATTTTGAGATTATTATCAAAATGCTAAAAAATGTTTATTGTAAATTGTAATTCACCCCAATTATTTTGATTCAGCGAATTGGATTAATAAAATACCGTAAACGTAAAAACTTTTTACTAACTCCTTATTTTTGTATCCACTCCACCACCATTTTGGCAACTTGTTTACTCGATTGCAAAACAAACGCGTGATCAAATCCCTTATCACATAGACGAATATCTCCAGTCGGGAAAAGGTCCTTTAGATTTTCGTAATATGAAACCGGACTCCAGTTGTCAGTAGCTCCGTAATAAATTATCAATTTCGATAAATTTGAAGCTACGAGGTTTACATCCAACTGATTAACCGACTCCATTTCGGTTTTCCCCATATACATCCACTTATTTGTGCAATGCACATCCAATACATTTAAGCTTGCGGTGTAAGCACATGGAGGAACTTTTCCGTGCGTAGTATTAAAATACCATTCTAGTAAATTATATTGCATTGGAGTGGATAAATATGAAAGAAGGTACACGAATATTAAGACGAATGGACGACAGTATGCTAAAGTTGGAGATGCCCATTGGCCGTTTGGAGATTCGGCCATTCGTTCGATGGTTGGAAATAATAAAATTGATTTAAGAACCCGATGTTTAGGCAGTTGTCGCATTAAATGTAAAATTATATAGCTGCCGATGGAATGTCCGATTAAGATGAGTGATATATTGTCTGGTAGATATTCTTCGATGAATAACAATTTGTGCTTGATTTGCCCATTCACAGAGTACAAATGTTCGTTTCCTGAACATGTGGTAATTCGGGTTATAATAGAAATGGATCATATTTATTCAACTTACCACTTAATTTAGGAATACGAAAACTATCTGGTACTTTTACATGACCTGCATGAGAAATGCCAATTACTGGAAATTGGCAGTTTAGACTTTCATATAACGTTTCCATGAATAATTGGTAATAATCGATCATACCAGGATTACCTGTTGTGAATATTTAGTTTTAATTATTTTGTAAAAATTTAAAAATATATTTTATCACCTGGAATAAACAAGATAACTATTTTCTTTTCGGTAATATCCTGCAAAGTGTCCAACCACCCACCGTAGGTTAATATATGGGTCGGGACCTCATTTATTACCATATATCCATCCTCTCGGTTAGATACTCGGAAGTTATTTGGACTGTTCGTGCTCATTATAGATCTTCAAATATTAATTTCCAAAACTGATCACACAGCATTATCGACAACAAAATTTTCCTAATTTACTATAACGTGAACTTAATTTTCTTACGGTATGCGAGCTTCGTAGCTGCTATTATGTATACAACATCACAGAACGACGTAGTTTAGTAAGATGAATCGTCTGATACTGAACATGGACGTGGATACTGAGGTGGAAATCAACATCTGACTTCAGAAATCCAAAATATTCAGCGCCGCAATGTGAGGCATTTTTGAATCAATTTTACGTCACCAGAGGGACACATTAATTGGTGACCGAGTGCAACCTAGTGGTCGAATTTGAAATTAATCAGATCAGATTGTAGTTTGGATGATCGCTTTCGCTAGAAATAATTGATGTTAGTGTAGATCTCGTAAGGTAAACGACTACTATACTAAATATTCAAATGAACGGGTGCAGATATTGATGTTTATACCCGAATTGCAAGTTTTCATTGTGTGTGTAAGCCGCAATCCGTTATTTTGTGGTCGTTAAAAGAGCCGGCGGCGTGACGAACATGCCACGCGGCATTTGACTTATTCCACATGGGGTTTTTACACGTGTACTTACAAATGGAAAGAAATGGGTGTAACGTAAAATAATTCGTCAGTTCCTTTGCTAACTTCTATTTATACTGTGGTCGATAACGATTGCCAATTTTGCTTTCATAAATCCACTGAAATGCTATTGTTTGAAATTGATACCAAAATTTTGCTCGAATTAAATATAGAAAAATACAGTTATTAGTTGCCGTGATAAGAAATAATAGTTTTGTTGTCAATTTTATTTTTTTATTTTTATTAATAAACGTTTTTATTTTATTTTTAGATTGAAAAGGCACAATCATGACGTTCAGCATCAAGAGCAGAGGATTTCTGCGAATGTCGCTGGAGAAGCAGGACACCCTGATCACAATGTTGATACTTTCGCTGGCTGCTATATTATGTACGAATTTTACTTTTCTTTCAGTACAACAGATAATATAACCAAATTTCTTTTATCTGTGTTTAGCATTTTCATGCCGGCTGTTTTCGGTTCTACGTTTCGAGAGTGTCATCCACGAGTTTGATCCGTATTTCAATTACCGTACTACGCGATTTCTAACTGAAGAAGGATTCTACAATTTTCACAACTGGTTCGACGATCGGGCTTGGTACCCTTTAGGCCGTATCATCGGGGGCACTATCTATCCAGGTATAAAAATTCGATATTTCACAGAAAATAAACTTATACAATTGAAATTTAATAGGTTTAATGATCACTTCGGCTACAATTTACAACCTCATGCAAATGATCAACGTAACAGTCGACATTCGTAATGTTTGCGTGTTTCTCGCGCCATTATTTTCCAGTCTGACTACCATCGTGACCTACTTGCTGACGAAGGAACTTAGAGTAATCTTTTATAGTGGTAAATTACTTGTAGCATTGTTGTGGAAAATTTTTTTTTTGTGCAGGACGCCGGATCTGGTTTAGTAGCTGCAGCAATGATTTCCATTGTGCCCGGTTACATTTCTCGTTCAGTGGCTGGTTCTTATGATAACGAAGGAATCGCCATTTTTTGTATGTTATTAACATACTACACGTGGATCAAAGCTGTGAAAAGTGGATCTATTTTTTGGGCGAGCGTTTGTGCTTTGGCTTATTTCTACATGGTGTCATCTTGGGGAGGATACGTATTTTTGATTAATTTGATTCCGTTGCACGTTTTGGCTCTGATGTTTACTGGAAGATTTTCGCACAGAATCTATGTCGCTTATTCAACAGTAAAAATTTGACAGAAAATTGCATTACAGTAGTAATCAAAATTTATGGGTTCTTTTAGGTATATTGCCTGGGTACAGTCTTATCTATGCAAATTTCGTTCGTTGGCTTTCAACCCGTTCAGTCCAGCGAGCACATGGCTGTAAGTTTGGTTTACTTTTGTACTTTCTTAACTCTTCTTAAATCTCATTCTTTTTGCAGGCTTTTGGTGTGTTTGGATTATGCCAGTTACACGCTTTCGTTGATTACTTACGCTCACGAATGAGTCGCGAACATTTCGAAGTTCTTTTTAAGAGTCTCGTCTTCTTTACCGCGATTGCTGGAGCAATCGTTGGTGCTGCTCTTACCGTTACTGGCAGTATCCTTAATTATTCTATTACGTACAATGTAATTCCTGTATCGTTTGCTACTTAACGTCTCTTTGTCAGAAATTTCACCGTGGACTGGCCGTTTTTATTCGCTATTGGATCCATCATACGCGAAAAATAACATCCCAATTATCGCGTCTGTTTCAGAGCATCAACCGACATCATGGAGTTCTTTTTATTTTGATTTGCAGATGCTTGTATTTATGTTTCCAGGTAGGGTATAAATTTTGCGTGCTTCTCAGGTTAGCAACAATACTTTGCAGTTTAGTGTAGACTTTAGAATTGTTTTACTTTGGCAGCTGGACTTTACTTTTGCTTCAGCAAACTGACAGACGCGAATATTTTTATTATAATGTACGGTGTGACTAGCATTTACTTTGCCGTAAGTAAATATTTTAATTCCAGATTGTTCATACTCCCGACATAAACTTAACAAATTAACGGCTCAGTTATTTTTTTCAGGGTGTGATGGTCCGTTTAATGTTGGTACTTGCTCCAGTGATGTGCATTTTATCCGGAATTGGCGTTTCTTCGATGTTGTCCACATATATGAAAAATTTGGACATTTCTCGAGTAGATAAAAAATTGAAGAAATTTGAAACTAATTATTTTCTGAAAAATGAGGTAAGAACTCGAAACAAATTATCATTTTTGTAACTAAACGCGAATTGCACTCTGAAATAGAATACATTTATATCTAGTTTCAATTTTAAAATTCGCGAGATAAACAACAGCATAAACCTATTTCAGATATTTAATAAATCATAGATATTCTGATCATATTACCTGTAACACAAATCTTAAAACCGAACGTAACTTTTAGGTGGCGTGGTCATTTATTAGCATCATGACAGGATTTCTCGTCACGTACACGTTTCACTGCACTTGGGTCACATCGGAAGCGTACTCCAGTCCATCCATCGTTTTATCAGCTCGTGCTCACGATGGAAGTAGGATTATATTCGACGATTTCAGAGAAGCTTATTACTGGTTACGACACAACACCGCCGAAGTAAAATACATTTTTAGTCAAATTTCAACCGTAATTTAATCGAAATCCCGTTTAATGTTAGGATGCGAAAGTAATGAGTTGGTGGGATTACGGATATCAGATTACCGCAATGGCTAATAGGACTATTTTGGTTGATAATAACACTTGGAATAACACGCACATTTCAAGAGTTGGACAGGTAAATTTTGTACTAAATACCTTATTTATTCGTTGCTGTAAATCGATGGTGAAATTTACAGGCAATGGCGTCACCAGAAGAAAAAGCATATGAAATTATGAGAGAATTAGACGTAAATTACGTCTTAGTAATTTTCGGTGGTTTAACGG
This sequence comes from Stigmatogaster subterranea, assembly GCA_034696085.1. Taxonomy (NCBI): domain Eukaryota; kingdom Metazoa; phylum Arthropoda; class Chilopoda; order Geophilomorpha; family Himantariidae; genus Stigmatogaster; species Stigmatogaster subterranea. The sequence goes on from JAQIWS010000016.1 coordinate 89,264, forward strand.
GATATTCGTCTGATGGTAATAATGAGATTGAGTTTTATTACAGAATTGCGTTTAACACTGCGTTTTTTTTTTCGTTTTTTTTAGATATAAACAAATTTTTATGGATGGTCCGTATTGGAGGAAGTACTGAACGTGGTCAGCATATCAAAGAGGCAGATTATTATACATCAGCGGGCGAATTCCGCGTAGATCGAGAGGGATCTCCAATCTTACTCAACTGTCTCATGTACAAAATGTGCTACTACAAATTTGGTGCTGTTTATACGGAAGCAGGTTGGAAATGAATAAATTCTAACGAATTTATTTGTATTAAAATTAAATTTGTTTAAATTTGTAGGAAAACCACCCGGCTATGACAGAGTACGTAATGCAGAAATCGGAAATAAAGATTTCGAACTCGATGTCTTGGAAGAAGCATACACAACTGAACACTGGCTAGTCAGAATTTATAAAGTTAAGAGTCTGCCAAATCGAGGAATTTAAAAATCCATTCCATTCAGGTCTTGAATTTGATATGATCCATCTTCTTTTATCCCAGTTTATTATTTTTTTATATTTAGAATAAATGAATTTTTTACGTTAGTTTTTGGTTTATGTTAATGTGGGTGAATTACTTAAGATGCATTTTGAAAGATTTTTGAAATGAATTCGTGCCTTAAGAAGCCTTAATGAGGTAAACTACGTTTGTTATTTTGGGTTTTATTTGGAAAGAAATCCGTCTATTTTGTATTAGCTGTGTAAAATTTATCAGTTAAGAACGAAAATTTCGTTGAAGTTGCATCTGTCATTTAACTTAGGCCTGATTTTTAAGAGTGCGAAGAAAAGGAAAAGATATTTGAGAATTAAATGATAATTCTGACACTGTTTTCGTTTATTGTTATTTTTATTTAGTGCGCTTTATGATCAGTATGCGTCCAAGTTGGTTTTTTCTTCTCCAAAAATGATTTTAATCCGTTTTGAGTATCCTTCAATCTTAAATTATCCACCATCACTTTTTCACCGTCTCTAAAAATCATCATAGATAAAATGTTATTTTAGTACACATGAAAATTCAATCAGTTTAGTTACTTATATGCTGAATCAACATCTTGTTCGAGTTGTTTGAAATAAAATTCTTTTCCTAGTTTTATTACCGCTTGGCTTTTAGAGCATATTGCTTCAGCGACGCGTTGGGTCTGTAAACATTTTATTCCAAAACTTTAACAACTATTTTGTAAATGGACAAATTTTTCTACTTCTCGTTCTAATTCTTGCTCTGGAACAACTCTGCTAACCAGTCCACATTGCAAGGCGTCTAACAAAAATCCAACCAATATTGAAATTACGTTTTGTATACCCGGTAATTTCTAAATTTTATTTTTTACCTTTGGCTGAAATACCTAATCCTGTCAGTAACATATACGATGATATTTTCCTAGGGACAGCTCTAGCAACCGCAATTCCAGGCGTTGAACAAAAAAGGCCCACATTCGCTCTACAAAATCAACGTTTAATTTTATTTCTTAAAAATTTTAATCTGCATTACCCTGGGGTGGAAAATGTTGAATTTTCAGAAGCTATTACAATATCACACGATGCCACCAATTGACAGCCCGCAGCTGCAGCAATACCTGTATAATAGTGAAAAATATTAATTTCCTTCATCGTTAAAATGTTTAGCGAGATCAGATTTACCATTAACTTGAGCTATGACTGGGACAGGTAAATTTCTGATTGCTTTCATCATGTCGGTACATGTTGAAAATAGTTGTTGGTGAAACGCAGTGTCGTTTGATTTCTATTTAGTTTATGTTAAAAAATTACTGATTTTTTAAATGGTATGTTTGTTGTATGGAATTTATTACTAATTCGCTCAAGTCATGTCCTGATGAAAAGGCTGGACCTTGAGCACTGATAATTACGCATCTCAAGGAGTCGTCAACGTTTTGGGTTAAATTTGATTTTATTTCCTGGATCATCGATAATGACAAAGCATTTCTGGAAAATTTAACCATCTAAATGTTATCCTTATGTAAAATATTTGATTCATAATCTACAAATGTCAATTACCTGCGTTATACCTTTTTGATGGATTATTCATCACAATCCGACGAATCCCATTTTGCTCCGATAACGTAGTCAACGTCGAATATCCATTCGTAAGCCAATTTTTTTTCTGCGATTAAATTTTACAATATTATGGCTACAGTGCTTATAAGTGCTTGATTTTTACCTGAGAGACTAAGAAGAAGAAACGCTCGTTGCACAGATTACGGCTATATGCCATCGTGGTAATCTAGGTAGTAAAAATGAAATAAGTCCTATAATAATTACACTCGTTGTCACTCTTGCCTGTTACTTATTTTAGCAATTTTTGAGGATACAAAGTTTACAGTACGAGTTATCATAACAATATACGGTGGCTCCCTCTAACATATTTATTTACAATCAAAACTATGGCGCGGAAAAGGATCACCATGTGATGATTTTCAATTGCATTAGATGGAATCGTGGTGTGAACAATGCTCCATTCCTCGAAAATATCGAAACATCGGCTACAAACGTGGTTTAAGCGAAGCACTACACCGTTATTCTTGGAGAAGTACCTGCTAATACAGCATAACCATGCCATCCTATTTAATAGTGCTTCAACAACCGACTGTCCATTTTGTGGACTTTGGAGTATTGACAGAAGTTTTGATGACCAAGGTAAGACAAATTTAATATTTAATTTATAATTTAATGGATATACTAACTTAGCATTATAAAATATTTTACAAAAATACACTGTTTAACTGAGGTGCAGTTTAGTTTATTCAAAACTATTCGGTTAATCAAACTTCACACGTGTATCAATTACAAGGGTACTGATGAACTAGGTCAATCACAATATGAATCAAATTAAGGATTTAGATTATTATCCTTTATAACCCCTTCTTCGCCAGCGACAACTGCATGTTCCCTTACCACCACAACAACTCCATCCTCGGCAAACTGAGCGACAGTGAAGCATAAAGGGTTTGTCAGACATCGAAATTCCTCGACTGCGGAGTCGGTTACTCGAGATTATCGGTTCTGAGTTGATACCTGGGTAGGTTATTTTACTCGCAACTAAGAAAATAAAAATATTGGTTAGATTACCCAAATATACAACTACAATAAAATTATCAATTAATACCTTCTATTGCTGTTATCATCAGGATAACGACGACAAGCGTAAATAACACAATTTTCTTCATTTTACGTAACGAAATTTGAACAAAAACAAAATCAAGTTTGCTGTTTGCACAAATTGTGAGCACAATGCATTGGTGAACAATTTAAAAAATTGTAAATGTGTTTCCTGTATTCTGGGTATGGTTTACTCTTAACGTCGTATTTTTCTTAGAAATACTGTTATTTATTTGAAAGTTGAAAAGTGAAAATATTTTTTTATAGTGTACGTTACGGAGAAGTTTTTTAATTTACGGAATTTTTGCCTGCAGAAATATTTACTTCTATTATAATTCCTACTGCAGGAGAATAAAATGTAACGCTTAATCCAACGGATATATTTCACCGCAAATACTATATTATTATTCTATTAATCTTTTATGGATAGGTTTAACTCATTTTGTTACATACATGATATGACATAATTAAATTAGTGCCAAAACAGTGCAAACGCCATTAATGCAGAAACTTATTTCTTTAAATATACAAAATATATTTAACTAAACAGTTTTGTCTATTGCTTGTCGAATTTTAAGCAACAAGCTGATAACAGGAAAATTTTCAGAATTTAAAAAAAATTAGACATTTATTCACCAGACGTTGATTCCCTCGACAGTTCTCAGAAAAATTTAATTCGAACCAGTTTCATTTTCATATTTTTAACACTTCGTGCTGACTCCGGGGTGCAAAATTAACCAATCCGGCACTTCAGGTTTCTTTAGTTTTAAACTGCTCATACGAAGTCTCGAAGCCCGGTTTTCTCTCGGGATTAACTCCGGAACTTCAACTCCGCAGCACGCACACACAAACCTACGTTTAATTTTACTGACGTACGGTTGTGGGAAAACATCTACGACGGAGCACCGTGAACTTGAGTTCAAACTTTTGCATTTAGAAGACGTACGATGAAAATTCGCCGTCTGCGACGAAGCAATGCGAGTAGCGTTGTTACATTGTTTTATTTCCGACGATTTTTTGACGGTATGATTTGATTTTGAAGGTTTGGTTTTAGGCATCGCGTTTTACTCGGGTAATTTTACAGAAATTGAAACAAAATTGAACTTTTGAGGGAATAGATTCAAATATGGCCGGATGATGACACCTGTTGCCTTGGAAATGTTACATGCGTGATGTTGGGTTGTTGCTTGGTAATGTTACCAAGTTGTGCAACAGTAATAAAATTGTGTTAATTGGGTAAATTTAGTGTGTTAAGTGTGTTTAAATAATTTGTAAGTTAAATTTTTTATCACTGCGTTAACAATTTGAAAAATTGATAAAACTGACATTCCGAGCAAGCTTCCCAAATTAGATCCAATGTCGCATAGTAGCTTAGTCGTTGGAAAAACAAGATTTTCTTTTACAACTTCACGGATATTTCCTTCCACGTTATATTTTACTAGTCCAATTTTGTAGACCCGAAGAAAATAAAGGTGTGACACTCGAGGTATAAAAATATCTTCTTCGCAACTTATGTAGCATTGACAATCAGTCATCGGGTTTGTAGTCAAATGTCCTCTTAAGTACGCTTCTCTCGTTCGTTTTGCTGAATGTGAGGTGTTGCATAGTGGTAAGTCGACTGTTGTCATAAAAGGCAATCTATTGAATAACTCTTTTTAGGAATAAGTTCTGCATTTTTGTCGTGTGAGGGATCATTGGAAATATTTACTTACTTGCACGTTATATTGTGTGCCATGGTTTTATTGACAAAACAATTTTCCACACACGTCGCTGCCTCGCTCTGACTAACGCAAGGGTGTTTGGGAGTGGGAAGCTTAATTAACTAAAATTGCCCAAAAAAATCAATTTTCACTTTTTTTATATTTTTTTAATCTTTACTTCCAAATATACCGTTTGTCTCGAATACAAGACGTTAATCGCAACGTCACACGGATGAATGATATAATTTTTAAGGTCTAATTTTTTGTTTTTTGGTACGATAAAATGCTGAAAAGAAGTTACAATTATCACGTTAGTTACGTTAATTTTATTTTTGCGCGTGAGTTATATTACCTTCGAATTACACTCGCAAAGACCGAATTTCCTTTCTGCAACAACGCGGCATTGCCATAGTTCGTTGGACTGTTTGCTATAAGATAACTCACCTGTTGATTTGAGACCATTTCATTAGTTTTTTGTACTACCAACGGTGATTTAGTAATAGTTACATACTTGTTGAAATATTTACGCAGGTACCAAAAACTGTACTTATCGGAATTTTTCGACCAGTTGTGACATTTAGAGTTTTGATTTCTTTCTGCAATAGGATAGTGAATATTTAAATATATAATAAAAATATTTTAAAATAAGATTTACCACAACCGATGGCTCACATAACTCGGTTATTATGTTAGTGTCATTCCACAGTTTTTCTATGTTCGATTTTAAATCAGACGGCGAGTCTAATAAATCCAACAGATCAACATTTTCGTGTCGACACGGATTAATTTTATCGGAGGCAATTTTTCTCTTCAAGAATTTTATCTTACTGCTGTCTGCGCAGACTATTATACTCGGAAGTTGTATTGTAAAATCTTCCTTTAACTCAATGGTTACGGTGATCGGATAAGAGTAATAAAGATGAAATATGTTGTAAGTTTGAAAACTCCACATAACAAAAACTAATGCTTTAACCAAACGGGGAAAATATTTCAGTTTACTATTATTATTCTTATTATTATTATTCTCTGACATTGATTTGTCACTGATAGACGAATAATTAATTCTTTCGTGAAGTGCCATTATTTTGGTCACTATCTTGTTTACTTTACAGTTTACGACGGGACGCTCCCTTTGCTTAGGTAGCTTGAGAATAAATCTGGTAAAATTGTCAACTATATCGAGGTAGCATACTCCCAAATATAATCCCAAAATTCCGCCAATGTCACAGAGAAGAGAGATAAATTCATACGCGTAATATTCCGTCAAAGTTCGAATGTATTTTGTGACGACGTACGTTACTACGGTACGTTCTACAATTGCGTCAAAATTTACATCCGTGTTATATAATACATTATGGCAAACTCTTGGACATTTGCAGTCTCTCGAGGGGATGATGCTGTAGCACATTCTCCGTGTTTCGGCAAAGAGTTTACTGAGCTGTAGCGATGTGTTGCAATATGGTTTATTAGTATTAAAAACTGGCAATCTAGAAACATGATTGACAGAGATGAAATTTATTTTATTCAAAAGTACTCATTTGAATCTATTTACTCACCTACAATTTAATTTTGGAACACGATCGTTGTAACATTTGTATTCGCATTGTGATCGGGTTTTTACGTCGACGCAGGGATTTAGTTTAGAATTCAAAACATTATACTATAAGTGCAGTTTATGAAAAGAATTAAAATTGTGCAACACAAACTGCACCGAATATCGGTAAATTTCAAATTAGAATTTACATGTTGAATAGAAATTGCTACTTTTGTATAGAAAGATGCATCAAGCATCCAAAAAGTTGCGTCGAAAATGTACTGTCGGTCTCTTGGTAGAAAAAAGAGCTTTCGTGACAGAAATTACATTATTGTAACGTGGCAGAACGAGATATGAATTTGTCTTACCAATATAACAGGAATTGCGCAGTAGCCTTTCGTTGATGGATGATTAGAGACATCCAGAATAATACGCGTAGTACCTCCGTAGGGAAGATGCTCAGCTGAATGAAATATTTTACTTAATATTATTTTTATAAGATTAATTTAACTCTAAGATATTACAAGTCTGAAAATTTCGAGGTAACCAAGGGCTCGAAATTTCATGTAGGTAACAAATTAAGAAATAAATTGCAGATATTCAATTTTTTCAAAACTTACCAAAAAAAATTTTTGCTGCGGTTCCGAATTGGCATTCGACTGGTTTAATAGTTGCAATTCTTTGTTGGCTACCATTTCGCTGTTGGAGTAACCACAACGTTAAATTTGACAAGTTCAATATTACTATTTTCAGATACTGAGAAATATACATACTTGACTAGATTTCGTGGAATCGATGGCAAATGCTTTCGCAATTACGAGAGAAGAATTCATTAAGTTCCATAATGTGCTTAAGTCAGAGTCGTTACGTCCCACGTAACTGCCAATTATTACACCACATCGTTTGTAACTATCATCGCCTAACTTAATAGCATATTCTTGAAATTGCTTTGTAATGTACGTACTCAAAAATATTGCAGGAAATTCTCCCACAGTCACCTCGTTAACGTGTACGTAAACTCCGATGGGATCTGATAAATAGTACATGATCCTGTCTACAGCGTGATATACGCAGCCGCTCGTGCAAATCAATGCCATTATCAACCATAGCACTGGACGTTTAATGTTGGCATCAAGTTGGTGTGATGTTTGGGCAATATTTTGTCTCACGAGTTTCCTTATTCTGCGAGTCACTTTCCTTGAAATGATATTCGGTGTTGATAAATTGTGAATCGTAATGAATTGAGTAGCCGGGTGCGTTGGCGCATTGGAGATTTTCGTTGTATCTATAAATGCGTGTTAGTAGAATTTGTAAAATACAGTCATATTTTTCTGTGTATTACCTGCGAGATGCATAACGTCTACAAACTCAGTCGACGACGTGCTTTAACATAATAATTTTCCACGCACTCTGCGAACACTGAGGAGTAATAGATTTTTCTATTGTTTTTCGGAATGGTTCATAGCAACTGTGCAGTTTGTATTTTTATACATTAAATTTTGATATCTCTATTCCATAGCGTGATACATTAAATTTTGAAACTTCTATTTCACAAAAAGGTACAATAGATTTTGAAATTTCTATTCCATAACTAATACATAAGACGTAATTTGATGTATTAAATTTTGAAACTGACAAACACCTAATTCAAGAAGAAAGGAACGACTGTTTTTACACCAAATGTAAGAATTTGTTTGGTTAGGTTAGGTTAGGTGAGGTGAGGTGGTAAGGAAACCGAGATCAAGAATGGTAATCTGTTAAGAGTGATTAGCAGTTGAGAGAAGTATTTTTAATGTGTAAAATGGTGGAATTAATTTACTTGCAAATAGTATTGCTTTCCAGAATTTTTGCGTTGATCCAAGGTGATTTTTGCAATTTTTGAAACCTTTCTGTTTTGTAACGTGTTATACCGTACATTAAATTTTGATGAGAAGAAAAATGTACCATCGCTCATAAATCAAACGCAAGTCTTTAAAACGTTTAGTAATTTTTGGGTGTATATCGAGACAGTTATTATTAACAAGTTTTAATTTATAACCTTTGTTTTAACTTTCGAATTAACTTTAATAAAAGACAGCAGCACGATACAAAGTGAAAATCAATAAATATCGCAATTAATAAGAACAAAAATACAGTAAACAAAAACATAATATATTTTTGTTCCAAATCTTCAATACCCGCGAAATACCTTACGAAACATAATATATTTCATTTTTCACATTTTATCACGTCAGGTCAATTCCGACAGCAATTCACGTTTATGTTATTACAGAAATAATTTATCAACAGCATTGCAGCAAAAGTGTGTGAAATTTTTGAAATTTCAAAGAGTGAATGTCAAAAAATTTAATTTTACGAAATAATCGACAGATAATTTTAGGAATCAAAAAAACACAGCGATAATACCAAACTGTAATTACGAACCATGATTTTTAAACCATTTTTGTAACCAATTTTGTAATTTGTGTATATCTCGAAAAATAGACAACAATGACATTCCGAGTAATATTCCTAAACTGGAACCAATGTCGCAAAGAAATTTTTCGAATGGAAATGCTAATTTTTGCGCTATAATTTCTCGGATGTTCGTTTCTACGTTGTACTTAACCACAGTTAAGTGCAATGATTTAATTTGGTTTGTTTGCGATACACTTGGTATGAAAATAGTTTCCTTACAACGCTTTTCACAGCGGCAATCACGTATCGGATTTGTTTTCAAATATGCTTCAAAATAGAATTGACGACTCTTTTTGGCCGAAATTGAATCGTTGCAGAGTGACAGAGACATAGATGTCATAAAAGGAAGCCTATATAATTCATACAACTAGTAACAAATTTATTTTAAAAGAGTAATGTTGCTCGCCTAACTTACCGACACGTAATATTATTTTGTGTTAGCCTTGTATTGAAACAGTCTTGTTCACATTTGATTGCATCAATGGATTTCATGCAAGGGCTGGCAATTGTGTTGATTCTTATTATCTGATGGTGAATTTATTTGCGGTGTAAATTAAGATGACAATGGCTCAGAAGTGACCATTTTTTTTAATACCGTTTGCAAAAAATATAAGACGCTTACAGTCAAGTCACACGGATGGTGAATAGATTTAGATAAATCAAACTCCTCTCCTGGAGCAATGTAGAAATGCTGAAAACGAAATTTAGTTGAATTAATTATTTAGGCTTTTATGACGGGTATTTTACATATTTGTACCTTAACGTGGCAATTGCATAAAATGTTTTCATTCGATATATGGTTGAAAATTGTCCATAGATCACCGCTTACTCTATTAAATGGCTGTGCCTCTGTTGGAATATACAGAAAACATGACGATGATAAATAACGAGTCAGTTTAGAGTTAATATTCTAATTCGTGGTATAATTAATGAATTTTTGTTTTTAGTCTACAGTAGAAATATCAAACTCAAACATAATTTTCCTACTCAGTGTTACTTCGGTACAATTTCCGTACATCGTCAGAAACGGTTTGTAACTGCCGAATTTTGTAGCCACGATATTAAGTTTTGACTGAAAAGAAAAAAAAAAAATACCGGTAACATAAAAGCCATTATCTGTCGAACTTAGCCATAACTTTTGTACATAAGTTATGGCTATTCGGCGGTATCAATATTGTACTTGTTATCATTACCAGAAATCCACTATATTTGTCGGAAAAGATCTCAGCTTTGATGGTGTCGGTGATTTTCCACAATTCGATTGGATTTCCTGCACAAATTGACGGTGGATCTAATAAATCCAGAAAATCAAGATCGTTGCGTAAGCATTCTATATTAAGTAGCTTCTTTTTTGCGAATTTTCTTTTATCAAATAGTAATTTGTTATTTTCTGCGCACATAACTAGTGATGGCAATTGAATTTCGCTGTCTTCTTTCAATTCAATAGTCACTGTGAGTGGATAAGAAAAGTAATACTGTACCATACTCTGGGCCTGGTAACTCCAACTAATTGCTATCAGCAACCAAACTAAGCTTGGTATATACTTAATAGGATAATTTTGAGGAATAGTTTTCGAGTTTATTTTTTGGTCAAGTTCGTGGTCGAGTTCAAGTCGAATCACATTGCTTACTTTAATGTGCAGAGGATCTTGCAATATATTGCATTTTTTTCTTATTTTCCACATTGACGCGCAAGAATTAAGTACATCTATAAGAGTTAAACACGAAAGTCCTAAATAGAGTCCTAGGATTCCTCCAATATCACAAAATAGAGAAATAACGGTATAAGCGTTTCTTTCCACCATAATTCGGACGTATTTATCTCTGACGTAAATTTTTATGGCTGGTTTTCCCGTGATATCCACATCTGCGTGCGTTGCAATTATGACGTTATTGCATGCCCTAGGGCATTTGCAATATTTAGTTGGCTGAATTTCAGAATATTTCTTGTGCGTTTTAAGTAAATGTTCCGCCGTGCTGTCTGAGCTATTGCAGTATGGCAAATGGTCACGATGGTCGAATGGGAACCTAAAAATGATTTGGTTTACATTATCTCGTTTGTTTCAATGCCCATTTGTACCTGCAGTTGAAGTTGGGCGTGTGCGTTATGTAACAATTCTCTTCGCAAATATCTCGTTGCTGTACGGAAATGCAAACATTCTGCGTATCGTTCAAAATTCTATACTGAAAACATTAAGTTTTGTCAGTTATTGAACTGTCTTTAACAGATATGTATACGGTGTATACTTCACGATACGCTGCAGAGAACAATGTACTAATTTCTGGATTCAAAAACCAAAAATTGTCACTTTGAGCATTTCTTTTATCCATTAAAGTTATTGTTGCCTGGAACAAATTAGCACAGTTAAAACCAAATATATCTTGTAAATACTTGCTTAATATAACAATAATCAGTCGTATATGACATATATCATCTTCGAGCTTTGGATAATTAAGGCCAACAATGAACTGCAATTCTTGGTCACCAAATGTCACTGGATTGTCTTTATATAAAAAAAATCAGTTACCATTCATTCTCCTAAAGTTACGTGCTTACTGTAGTAAATTCTTGAAGCAGTGCCCATGATGTTATTTATTGGATCAATTTTTATCGTTCCTGTTTGGTTGGCAATCTTAACAAATTGGAATAAATGAACTGCAGTTAACTTAATTTCACGTGATTTCGAGCTTAAGTTAAGATTGCTACAGTTCTTACTCCCGTGACCGATGTATTTTGTACGATACTAGCGGCATTTAATAATCGCCATAAAGTTTTTACATCAGACCCATTGAGCCTCATATACCGATCAATCAGAAGGCCACAATGCACGACTTTCGGTATTCTCAGTTGTTCGCTGATATTTGTGGCAAATTCATCAAACTCTTTTGTATAAAACGTAAGGAGGAATAGTGCTGGTAAATAACCTTCGTTTTTTTCCGCTATGTGGACGTCCACAGCTTTGGGATTAGTGTTGTAATAAGAGATTCGAAGTCCAACGTGGTACGTGCAACATAGCAGACAAAAAAAGACCAGAAATGACCACAATATTTTGTTGGCTGTTGAGGTGCTTTGAATAGTGAATTGAGATGCATTCTTGAAACAGTTAAAATTTTCTCGTTCCATATTCACTTTCACCAGTCTTCGTATTCTGTTTAACGCCATTCCACTTACAGAACGTGCTAGGCGACGCGAAGAATCCGTCGTGTTGGGTCCCTTAATTATCTATTCGAAGTACAAGATTGCGTTTTCTTGCTCTTTTATTGCCGAATGCGTTATGCCGGTGCGAGTTTACGGTTAGTAGAAAGAAATATAAAATCACTTGGCTATGAGTTCGTAGGCACACCTGCAGAAAGCTACTTAACGTATTACACATGTATTAAGGGACAAAGACTGGATTGTGTTTTGTGCAGTTGTTATGGCAATGCGTTTGCTTAGCGTGTTTGCTGCTGATGTATGAATACGATCAATGTAACAATTTATTTGTTCCGGTGCTGTTTCGAAATTGGCTAATAGATTATAAAGAAATGTAAACAGGTGCTGCATGTTTTATATCATTTGACGTGGTGAATCCTGTTATTGTTTGTTTTGAAGGTGCTGTTGTGCCTGTCACAAATTATGTCACGGATGCAATTACAATCTCTCTGTAGCAGACGTTAGAAACATGAGTGAGAGTCAGCGGAGTAGCTCGAGCTTTTGCCGCCGGGGCGGTCCATGAGTTTGCCGCCCCCACGATAAACAACAAAAATACAAAAAGTCAAAATGTTGTTTTTCGTGCTTTTCTGTTAGAAAAATCGTCGTAGTGCCGCCCCCAAAAAATTGCCGTCTGGGGCAGAGCCCCCCTCCCCCTCCTAGCTACGCCACTGGTGAGAATGCACTTATTCTATCCAAAAACTCGAAACAGAAAATGACGATTTTTGACGAAATGTTGACAACAGTTGTAATTTAGTATTGAGAGATGACATTTTTGCAAAAAATTCAACCTCTTGTGGGTTTAAATGACAGATTGACAGCACATCAAATAGGATGCCTTGATCAATCAAAATAATCATTTCATAATCTTCAATAAGAACCAGACGCATGGAATTTTAACGCATTTTAATTGTTTAAACTCGTCACAAGTGAGCAATTTAAACCGAAATAATTTATTGTTTATTATACGTGGACACATGGATAGAATAAACGCATCGTACATAAACATCAATACTATAGATTAATTTTAATTGCTAGTGTTGAATTAAAGTTTTGTAAGAAATTACACTTAGTTTTAGACTCTCCAACTTTTTCCCCACGCAGTACCTAAGTTGAGGGAATTGGTTTAAAAATGGCCGGTTGAAGACATCTATAATTGCCTTGGCCACGTTACAAAGAGTGATGTTGTGTTATTGCTTAGTAAAGTTAACATCTCGTGAAATGATAATAAAACAATATAATATTAATATGATAAATTTAATGTTTTAAGTATGCTTAAATAATTTGCAATTGCAATTTTTTATAACTGCATTCACAATCTGAAAAATTGACAACACTGACATTCCGAGCAAGCTTCCCAAATTAGATCCAATATCGCACAGTAATTTTGCCGTTGAAAAAACAAGATTTTCTTTTATAACTTCACGGATGTTTCCCTCTATGTTGTATTTTACCGCACCAAATTTGTAGTTCCGAAGAAAATGAAGGTGTGACACTCGAGGTATGAAAATATCTTCTCGGCAACTAACATAACATTGACAATCTAGCAGTGGGTTTGTGGTCAAGTATCCTGTTAAGTATGCTTCTCGCGTTTGTTTTGCTGAATGTGAGGTGTTGCATAATGGTAAGTCGACTGTTGTCATAAAAGGCAATCTATTTGAATAACTCTTTTTAAGAATAAGATCTGCATTTTTGTCGTGTAGGAATCAATTGAAAATTTAATTACTTGCACGTAATATTGATTGCCATGGTTTTATTAGCAAAACAATTTTCCACACATGTCTCTGCCTCGCTCGGTCTAACGCAAGGGCGTTTGGGAGTGGGAAGCTTAATTACCTACAATTTAAGAAAAATCAATTTCCTTTTCACTTTCTTCTATATTTTGTCTTTACTGCCAAACTCACCGTTTGTCTCGAATACAATACGTTAACCATAACGTCGCATGGATGAATGAGATAATTTTTAAGGTCTAATTTTTTGTTTTTTGGTACGATAAAATGCTGAAAAAATTTGTTTCAATAATCACGCTAATTTCATTTTTGTTCTTGTTATTATTACCTTCGAATTACATACGCAGAGACCGAACTTTACTTCTGCAACAATGCGACAGATCCATAATTCGTGTTTGTGTTTGCTATAAGTTGATTCATCTGATAGTTTGAGACCATACTATTGGTTTTTTTTTCACTAACGCTGATAGTACAGTTAATATATACTTGGAGTTTATTTATTACATACTTGTTGAAATATTTACGCAAGTACCAAAAACTGTACTTGTCGGAATTTTTCGACCAGTTCTTATATTCATATTCTTGAGTTCTTTCTGCAATAGTATGGTAAATATATAAAATCTTTAAATATATCATTGATTTCACGGTTATTTTTAAGTAAGATTTACATAAGTTGATGGCTCACATGACTCGGTTATTATGTTAGTGTCTTTCCACAATTTTTCTACATCCGATTTTGAATTAGACGACGAATTGAGTAAATCCAACAAATCAACATTTTCGTGTCGACACGGATTAATTTTATCGGAGGCAATTTTTTTCTTCAAGAATTTTATCTTACTGCTTTCTCCGCAGACTATTATACTCGGAAGTTGTATTGTAAAATCTTCCTTTAACTCAATGGTTACGGTGATCGGATAAGAGTAATATAGATCAAATATACTGTACGTTTGAAAACTCCACATTGCTAAAACCAACGATGTAACCAAACGGGACAAATATTTCGGTTTAACATTGTTACTCTCTACATTATTACTCGAGTCTAGCATTGACTTATCATCGATAGACGAATAATTAATTACTTCGTGACCGGCCATTATTTTGGCCGCTATCTTATTTATTTTAGAGTTTTCTTTGGGAGGTTTCCTTTGCTCAGATAGCTTTAGTATAAATCGGATCAAATTGTCGACTATGTCAAGATAGCAAACTCCCAAATACAATCCAAAAATTCCGCCGATGTCACACAGAAGAGGGATAAATTCGTAGGCGTAATATTCCGTCAAAATTCGAATGTATTTTGTGGCGACGTACGTTACTACGGTACGTTTTTTAATAGCTTCAAACGATACTTCCTCTTTATATATCACATTACGGCAAACTCTCGGGCATTTACAATCTCTCGAAGGGAATATCTTCGATAAATTTCTGTGGATTTCAGCATTTAATTTTCCCATCTGCAAAGATGTGTTGCAGGTTGGTAGGCTTTCGTTGAAAAAGGGCATTCTAGTGAAATTTGACAGCAATTAAAATATTTTTTTCAAAAATGTGAACCGTGAATCTTTACTCGCCTACAATTCAGTTTTGGTAAACTATCGCTATAACATTTGTACTCGCATTGTGACCGGGCTTTTACATCGACGCACGGATTTAATTTAGTATTCAAAACGTTGTACTGTAAGTGCAATTTATGCATAAAATTAGAATTTTGTCACATAAGTTACTCCGAATAACGTTACACTCCAAGTTAGAATTTACTTGTTGAATATTAACTGCTACTTCTGTATAGAAAGATGCCTCAAGCAACCATAAAGTTGCGTCGAAAATGTACTGTCGTTCTTTTGGTAGAATGAAGAGCTTTCGTGACAAAAATTAAAATTTTTGTATCGTGGCAGAATGAGATATAAATTTGCCTTACCGATATTATAGGAATTGCGCAGTAATCTTTTGTTGATGGATGGTTAGAGACATCCAAAACCAATCGCGTAGTACCACCGTAGGGTAGATGTTCATCTGAATGAAATATTTTATTAAATATTTTGCTAAGACTAGCTCAGCACTGTTAATTTTTTTATTGGCTGGAAGTTTCGCAACGACCACGTACTTGAAGTTCCATGTTTGCAACAAATTAAGAAATAAATTGCAGAAATTTAGTTTAGTAACAGATTTACCAATAAAAATTTTTGCTGCTGTTCCGTATTGGAATTCTACAGACGTAATATTTGCAATTCTTTGATGGCTACCATTTTTCTGATGGAGTAACCACAACTTTAAACTTTTTGCTAATTTGCTATTATATACTGAGAAATTTATTTACGTGAGCAAGTTTCATGGAATCGACGGCAACTGCTTCCGCAATTATGAAAGAAGAATTCATTAGATTCCATAACGTTTTAAAATCAGAATCGTTACGTTCTAGGTATCTGCCAATTATTACACCACAACGTTTGTATTTATCATCGCCTAACGTGATAGCATATTCTTGAAATTGCTTTGTAATGAACGTTGCCAAAAATATTGCCGGAAATTCCCCCTTAGTCATCTCCTTAACGTGTACGTAAACTCCGATGGGATCTGATAAATAGTACATAATCCTGTCTACAGCGTGATATACGCAGCCGCTCGTGCAAATCAATGCAATTATCAACGAAAGCACTTGATGCTTTAACTTGGTTTTATTTTGGTGTGATGTTTGGGCAATATTTTGTCTAATAACATTCCTTATTCTACGTGTCACTTTCCTTGAAATGATGTTCGCTGAAGATAAATTGTGAGTGGTAGTGACTTGACTAGCCGGGCGCGTTGGCGTAGTGGAGATTTTCGTCGTATCTGCAAATGCAATATTAGTAGAATTTGTGAAATACCATTGTCATATTTTTAGAGTAGTATACCTGCGAGATTCATAACGTCTGCAAACTTAGTCGACGATAACAGTTTTCCACGCGTACTGCAAACACTGAGGAGTAATCTATGTTTCAATTGTTTTTCGTTGTGGTTCATAGCAACTGTGCAATTTGTATGTTTGTGCATTTAATTTTGAAACTTCTATATCACAACGAGGTACGTTAAATTATGATATTTCTATTCCGTAATCGATACATCTGACGTAATGTTATGTACAAGTGTTATATTTTGATACTGAGGAAACACGAATTTGAGAAGAAAAGTTACGACCGCTTTTACATCAAATGCAAGAACTTTTTTTTTGACGATTTATAAAGACGTACAGTAATCTACAAACATACTGTATTTACATCTGATCTGATTGTCTGCGACAAACAGCAGTATTTTAACGAAATTTTTGTGAGAATAAAATCCTGTTCCTTAATTACTTTACTCTCTGCTTATATAAATTATCTGTAAAGTTTAAGCTCATATATTTAAGTGTTTTGAGCAGTTATATATTAAATAGAAAGAACAATTACTTGCACTTGATTTATAAAGAGTAGTAAACTTTTTTCCTAACTGACTCTTTGGCTAACAACAATAACATGTTACAGTACAGCTCCTTTTCAAAAGTTTAAGGAATTGGGAAGAAAAAATGTTTCACGATCTTGTCATTGAAAATGTTGACTGAAAATA